>CAXIWW010000322.1:15000-52500 GCA_964036315.1 Acanthosepion esculentum
TCATTCCTGACCACTGACAATCCCTTTCTTCCTCATTTTCAATGCATTCCTATGGTAAAATCATTAGCAATGCATTTTCATTATACATATAATAGCCCTATTCTATAAGTAATGCTTGCTTTCATTCCTGACCACTGACAATCCCTTCCTTCCTCATTTTCAATGCATTCCTATAGTAAAATCATTAGCAATGCATTTCCATTATACACATAATAGCCCTATTCTATCAGTAATGCTTGCCTTCATTCCTGACCACTGACAATCCCTTTCTTCCTCATTTTCAATGCATTTCTATAGTAAAATCATTAGCAATGCATTTCCATTATACATATAATAGCCCTATTCTATCCGTAATGCTTGCCTTAATTCCTGACCACTGACAATACCTTTCCTCATTTTCAATGCATTCCTATAGTAAAATCATTAAGCAATGCATTTCCATTATACACATAATAGCCCTATTCTATCAGTAATGCTTGCCTTCATTCCTGACCACTGACAATCCCTTTCTTCCTCATTTTCAATGCATTTCTATAGTAAAATCATTAGCAATGCATTTCCATTATACATATAATAGCCCTATTCTATCCGTAATGCTTGCCTTAATTCCTGACCACTGACAATACCTTTCCTCATTTTCAATGCATTTTTATAGTAAAATCATTAGCAATGCATTTCCATTATACATATAATAGCCCTATTCTATCCGTAATGCTTGCCTTAATTCCTGACCACTGACAATACCTTTCCTCATTTTCAATGCATTCCTATAGTAAAATCATTAGCAATGCATTTCCATTATACACATAATAGCCCTATTCTATCAGTAATGTTTCCCTTTCTTCCTGATCTCACAATGAACCTCATAGTAAAATCTTTTGAATCCATATGTAATGTATTTTCATGGTAAAATCAGATTTGCTGTGCATTTATTTTCTACGTCAATGTTTTTGTAATCATTTGAGTGAATGAAAGTTTTCATTCATTCATCCAACCAATATCGTAGGTTATATAAACTGATTAATTTCCTTAACAACGCAATGTAAGGATAAAAAAAAATTGAAAGGCTCCATGTCATACAGAATGATGAAAATAAATAATGCTGATAATTTAAAAAAAAGTTTTCAAAAATATTTTGTTTATTTTAGCTCTTCATTTAATTTCACCTTTTCAACACCTCAAAATAGCACTTTTCCAATAGGTTTCAACTTTTTTTTAATGCCATCTTCAGGACAGCAGTGAACGCAAATCTCTACCGATTTCTTTATTATCTGTGAATTGTCATGTATTCTTGGGAAAGCCGGTGGGGTGCTTTCCCAATTGCCTTCTCCAGGTACCTTTTCCTTATTATCTGTGAATTGCCACAATTTCTTGGGAAAAATAGTGGCGTCCTCTCCTGCAGTTTGCTCCATGGTTTGAAATGCCCAAATTTCCTTCTCTTATACTGGTTACCCCCCAAAGCTCTAACCTAGTATCTAACCCATGTCGGGGGGGGGGGGGGTCATACTATTTCCAAGAGTAATATGTGTGAAAGTGAATGCAACAGAAACCCAGAATTTGAACTCGGCTCACAGGTTCAACTTCCTGTACGATTTACACATTATTTTCTTTTAGCAAATTGAAAATCTGTTTTGCTGTTAAGGATTTTGAAAAACATCCCTGATGGTATAACAGGATTTCGAAGAGAAGGAGAGCTCCCACCTCCTCACATTTTGCTGAAACTGACAACTAAACAGAAAACTAAATTCGTCCTCTTGCCACCCCCCAATCTACGACAATGCTAATGAGCTGACGTGTATCATTTGTCTAAAATCATGCCTATCATTAATTTTAAAAATAAAATCAGAAAACTTAACTTTCCAAAACGTTAGCTTCTTAAATTATTATAAACCTTATATTCAATCAATCTGTAAGCTTTAAACGACTTATCTCAATTGACGTACTCCAGAGTTTCAAATTGTCTGTCAGATGTTCAATAAATCTATTGAAATTATTATCCTATCTCATATTTAGACTCTTTGGAAGAAATCTGAAAAATTCCAATATTAGAGTTTCATTAGAAGCACAACATTTATATTTAAAACTAGTTAAAAAATTCCTTTTGATTTTTCTTTTTTTTAAATATCACTTTGCTGATACCCCCTCTGAAGAGTGGACAGTCTACGAAACTATGGAGTTGGGATGCTGAAGATAACATCAATCATCTAAGTGAGAAATTTTACTCACATTAATCATTATATATATATATATATATATATATATATATATATATATATATATATATATATATATGTATGTATAGGGGCAGCAGATCATCATTCTAACTTGTATTGTTAATGATAACAGACAGCATATATCTATTATGATAACAGACAGCATATATCTATTATGTTTGATCATGAGACGTTCTAAGCTTCATGTAGGGGCTTTTGTTTTGGGAGAAAAGAAAGACAAAAAACGTCCAACATTTGGATATTTTTTTTTTATTATGTTCTTCCTTTATGTAAGCTTTCGACTCGCATGAGCCATCATCAGAGTGGTTATATGGACATTACAACAAACATGCTCATTATCAAAGACGACATCGCACATAACCATGTGGGAGAAAATAATGTTATCAACATAATAGACATTTGCTGTCTGTTATATTTAACAATATATGTTTGAATATATATATATATATATATATATATATATATATATATATATAAGTGAACATTGAAGTCAACACTCAGAGGTGACAGGCTGTTTCATGCTGGACACAATTGTCCAGCCTGACGATTACATCCAGCATAAAACAGCCTGTCGCCTCTGAGTGTTGACTTCAATGTTCACTTTTATATTTACATACGCTCTATCTCTGATATTGAGCACTTTATCCCATAAATATAGCATACCGTAAAACTATATTTCTTTATATATATATATATATATATATATATATATAAAAAAAATGAGAGAAAGAATAAATGAAGTGAAAATACACAGTTTGTAGCATTTACTTTTTTAAAAAATGTACTCAATACAAAGTAGAACAATATATTATATTTTTGTTATAAGAGATTAAAATAAAACCATTTTTAAAATAATAATATATATAAATGGACACAAATATAAACACCAAGTGGTAACAGTCTGCTTCATGCTTGAACTCAATCTTCAGTATTTTATGTTTTGGCTCAACTCTTTATATATTCTTGTCAATGGGGAATTAAGAATAACAAGGTCTATTATATAATCCTAATAGTTATCAGGTAAGCAGTTGTTGAGTAGGAATAACTTTGGATCCCAATGCAGTTATTTGTAGTTCTTTTATAGTGTTGACCGATAACTTTTTACTCATTATATATTATTGACTGTTACTACTACATTTGCTTGTGTTTATTAGTATATTCATAGTTTATTTTGTTTATTATTTACTTAATTTGTTCATTTAGGTCTCTTGATTACTGCTATGCATTAAATAAATAGGTCATTTATTCTCTCTTTTTCCCCCTCTCTTCTTCTGTCCCTTTCTGACCACCGCTCTATTCAGATTTACACTACTTCCTTGTTTTTATTTGCTCCCTCTCTTTTTCTATTCATTGTGTCCTCCTCTTCTTTCTTCCACTCCTTCCTCTTTACTTTGCCTAGCGTTTTTCATGAGAAGTGTGAGAAAACAATATTAGAATAGAACTTGTGGTTATGTCTAGTTATTTCAATAGTAAAATGATGAAACCTAGTTGCCAGACAAATACTATATCGAAATTCATGCAGTTGAGGTACCACGAAGGAGAGCTCACCAGAACAATTGCCATGAAAGTACTTATAGGAAAGACACAGGGACGCCACATCACAGCAACAGAGAATTGACTGAAGTCAAAATGCCAGGTCAGAATAGAAAACATTAAATGCTGAAAAAGTCTTAAGTCTCATTATGGAAAATGCATAAATAATTGAGTATTTAAAAAAAAAAAGAAAGTTTATTTTAAGAAAGAATTGGATGAAAAAAATATAGAATCAAGATTCTTTAAAACGTAATATCTGATTGAGCTAGTCCACAGCATTTTATTTTGTACATACAGTGTAACCCGGATATAAGAGAGTTGTCGGGACCGGAGAAGGAGTCTCTTATATCCGGGTTTCTCTTATATCCGGGTTTGGTCTATTTTGTTTAGGTAAGTATGGCTGTAATTTGGGACCAGAGAAAATCTATCTTATATCCGGCTTTCTCTTATATCAGGGTCTCTTATATCCGGGTTACACTGTATTTATATATTACATATATTTCGCTAAAATATTTAATTTTTTCACAATATTAAATCATAGAAATGAACTGAATATTTAGCCAGAGCATGTTTCTTCTAATTTCTATTTCAAAACTTATTTTTCAAATTTTCTGGGAAAGGTGTGTATAATAGGACCACCATTTTTTTTTACCTTTAATTTTTGTTAAAAGATTTCTCATATTATGCACAAGAAAATATGGTATTTCTGGTGGTAGAGGATAAAAAAAGAAGAAATTCTAACAAAGCTCTGTGTCTTGCTGTTTTTGAGGTAAAGTCAAACTGTTTTAATATTTACTAATTTTTGTTCCCCCCCACCTCCTGTTACCGATTCTCCATTTATTTTGCAGCTAAACATCTACCAGCCGGTATTATCATGTCAACCTCCGCAGCCTCGTCCAGCCTGAGAAGAATGGCCTTTTTCACCTGTGCCATTCTTCTCCTCTCTTTCTGCATGCAAATCCAAGCACAGAATTACCATTTTAGCAATGGATGGCACCCCGGTGGTAAACGAAGTGGACTTCCAGACATGCAGTGTCATTTCAGACCACAAACAAAAGCTTTGATTGAGAAACTCTTAGACGTGAGTACTAGTTGTGTCTTTGCTTGTTGAATCCATAAAACATTTCCTATGAAGTGATGAGCTAAGGAAGAAAAGTCTTTCTCATTTATACAGGGTGTAGCAGAAACAGCTCCCACACATATATCCCATAAATACCTCCCACATTATGGTAAGACAATAGCTAGATGAAGACACAATTGTCACTAATGTTTTTTTTTGTTTTTTTTCTCTACAGTAAAGTTCACCCTGTACAAGACCCGAGGAGAAGATAACGGTTGACTTTAGACTTTAACAGGTTAAGATTGTAGTGATCAGGGAAACTTTCTCTTGGAAGTCTGTTCCATAGGATAGTAGTTTGCGGAAAGAAGCTGTTTGAGTGGAACTTACTTCTCACCAATGGGTAGTTTATATTGATAGGATAGGAAGATAACGGTTAACTCTAGACTTGAACAGGTTAAGATTGTAGTGATTGGGGAAACATCCTCTTGGGAGTCTGTTCCATAGGGCAGTGGTCAAGTCTAGAGTTAACCATTATCTTCCTCTCCTATCCATATAAACTACCCATTGGTGAGAAGTAAGTTCCACTCAAACTGCTTCTTCCCACAAACCACTGCCCTATGGAACTGACACCCAAGAGGATGTTTCCCCAATCACTACAATCTTAACCTGTTCAAGTCTAGAGTTAACCGTTATCTTCCTCTCCTATCCATATAAACTACCCATTGGTGAGAAGTAAGTTCCACTCAAACAGCTTCTTCCTGCAAACCACTGCCCTATGGAACAGACTCCCAAGAGGATGTTTCCCCAATCACTACAATCTTAACCTGTTCAAATAACAAGATAACAGTAAACTCTAATCTTCCCCTCCTATCCATATAAATACCCCTTAATTTAACCCTCTACCTTGAGTAGCCCCCCCCCCCCCGGGCCTTGTACAGGATGAACCTTACTAGAAAGAAAAAAAGAAAACTTGTTATTTCATTGGTTAAAATCTTCCTCCTATTTATTATTCAAAATGAAACCTGTTGAGGTATTTTCTAAAAGCTACAGGCAGATAAAATCTTAAAGAAGAAAAATGCTTGTAGGTAATCAATAATTGATTAACAAATGTAAGACCAAGAGGAGGAATTAATTTTATATAGTCATCAAATTATAGATGGCTTCCGTGTTTTTTTTTGTTTTGATTTTTAACTAACTACATAAAATTTTAAACATTTAGATTGGAAATAGCAGAAAGACATGTTTATAATAAATCATTTAACCAGACTTTTTATTTTTATATATATATATATATATAGGAGGAAATCACTCGTATAATTGCTACATGTACCAATACAGTCAATGACATCGCAGACTTGCAGTAATTCTTCACAGGTAAGTTCTTGATTTTGTTATCACACACACACACACACACACACACACACACACAATTTCCAGGTGATCTAGAAATATACAGGTTGAAAAAGCAAAAGAGATTCAGAAAAAAAAAAAAAATATTCCACCTGGAATGTGCTCAGCCAATTTGAATATCCAACTGGTCGTGCAATGTTGATGCAACTTGGCAATAAATAAGAGACAATCTTCATGTACAGGCTAGTCACTCCCCCATGGAGTTACTCAGTTGGCAAGAAGCAACTTCTCAATATCTAACAAAATAGTCAGATTTTGGCAAAGTTTAACAAACATTGTCAAAATGAAGGACTTTCTCTCGACATTGCTATTATATTACTGTATCCTCCTTTTAAAATGTTTAGCGTTTTTAAAAAAAAACAAAAAACATTTTTAGAATTTTAATAAAACTAAAAACTTAATGAAACTGGATTTAAATATTTTCTTTTTTCTAGAGAAATGACAACAAAAATGTTAAGCATATTTTATTAATTAGATTGTTTATTTACAAGAATAATTTTAGATTTAAAATTATAAAATCATGTGAACCAAGTACAATGCAATATTTATTATGCCCCATTATATCCGTCCTGCTATTCACCCATAACTGGAAGAAGAGATGGATTCATACTTTTCCCAAAGATATTAGCATCTAAGTGAATGTAAATAACCCAAGTGGGATTTGAACTCAGGCCTCCAGTTCCTCAATCCAAGCTGCTATCCATTAAGCCACCATGCTTCTTCTATTTCCATTGCAAATCAAAAAACATCAGTAATTGATAAACGCTTCTGCTAATAATAAAAAAAAGAAAGAATTTGCCATGTGCCATGTCCTTGAGGACACATGGACACATGGCACAATGGATAAAGATGTTGGTTAGATCCAGTGACAGGACCCAAACAGTGTGAGTTCAATACCCGGTTAAGGCAGTGGAGAACTTGGAGAGGGGAATTAACAGGAGATAACTGATAACTGACATCCATTATACATGGCACGTGAAACTAGAACAGTCTACCCCAGTGAGAGAAATAAAGGGTTTAGTCTGACATTCCAACCAACTGAAGAAGGCCGGAGCATACAACGGCCAAAAGGTTGTAATAAATATAGCGACAAAGATGAGGACAAAAGTCCGAATAATGTAAATAGTGTACATAATACCTCATCTCAGAAATATAGACAGTTTCCTTCATAAGTTTAGTTTTATTTTTTTTTGCTTTTATTAAATCCTACCAATGATTTCACAAACTTATTTATAATACTTATCTTGTTTTCTTTTCTGACAGGTCAAGCAAATTCACTGGATATACAACCACCAAAAAATAAACTGACCAAGCTGGAATGCTAAAATTTCACAGAAAAAGACGAACTTTATGATTTTGAATTATTGATAAAACCAAGACACTTTATAACATATATATATATATATATATATATATATATATATATATATATATAGACACACACACACACCTGCTGAAGAGAACTGTCAAAACACTGTATTATAAACAGAGCTATATATGTAGATCATAGGATTATATATGATATTACTTATATATTTATTATATCATGAAATAAAAAGTTAAAAATCTCAAAAATGGTGTCTTCTGTACAAATATAAAAATATCTTGTCTGTGAGTAGTGGTTGTTTGAAAGATATAAAATATATCATTCCCCTTCACTTTCAGCGGTTTTCCTCTGTGCGAAGCCCCCACCCCCCATCAATATGAAATTTACCTGAATATTTTCATTTAATGATTTTTAAATGACTTAAAAAGATTTGGCTTGTTATTAATAAAAATAACTGAGCACTTTTTCAAATCCACACAAAAATCTTAAAAGCTTTTAATCGTGTAATACATCTATCTATATTCATTTAAGATTTTGCCCTCTGCAACATCAGTTATCTGCAGTCAATTCAGAAGTTCCATGAAGTTGTGGAGAGCCATGATCGGCTACAGCTGAATCGATCCATGACTTTGCCCACTATGATCTCAGTTACCTACAGTCAATTCAAATGTTCCATGAAGTTGTGGAGAGCCATGATCGGGCTACAACTGAATCTATCCATGACTTTGCCCACTATGATCTCAGTTACCTACAGTCAATTCAGAAGTTCCATGAAGTTGTGGAGAGCCATGATCGGCTACAGCTGAATCGATCCATGACTTTGCCCACTGTGACTTCAGTTAACTACAGTCAATTCAGAAGTTACAAGAAGTTGTGGAGAGCCATGATCATCCACATCCTGAAGGGAAGCTGCACAGAAAACAAGATTTAATATTGCTTCCAAGATAGCACCAAAGGGAACTCATCCCTTTTAAATGAAAAATATCAGGTCAGGTTGACTGATTTAACAAAAGGTCAATCTTGATCAGCTATTTAGTACTTCATTTTTCTGTCGGGCACACAGTGAAGATTGAACACATTATTCATTAGTAAGAGTCAAACAGATGAGACTCAATAACCATTATCCCATGCTAAGGTGACCTTTAAGTGAAAAAAAAGTAAAAATTCTTGATTTAATATGGAAATGAAAAAAAAATCATATACTGTGATTGTTAAGAAATGGATCTTCACTCAAACACATAACATTTCTTACAATTTTTTGTCTTAGGAGTTATTATTTACACTATTTAGATTAAGACTATTGTCCTCGTCTTTGTTGTCATCACAACAGCCTTCATCATACAAGGTCTGATCAGAAAGTCTCAGAACTGGTGCTAGAAAAAGAAAACAACACATATCAATTTGATATTTAATCTCCTTCAAAGTAGTCCTCTTCTACAGCCACACTGGCTTAACACTCCTGCTAGTTAAAAGTGGTTCAATCCTGGAGCTGTATTTAAGCTTTGTCAGGTTTTTTTGTATCAGATGCCTGGTCAAGCATTGTCACTTTTAACAAGAAATTACTATTTCCTTCTTTAAGATTTTATATCTACTCTTACAGGGCCAATGGCCTCGTTGGTTAAGCTTTAAAGTTTATATTGTTAAGATCAACCATGGGCAAACTGTGGACCATTTGGCATTCTGAAGAGCATACGTAATTAAAATCTTTGTAGAAATATTCATTCTTAATGTTAGATCACCATAAAAGCTAATTGTATTTAAATAAACGGTAGGAGACTTGGCACTCTTGCTGGGTAAAAGTGGTTCAGTCCTGAAGGTGTATTTAAGCACTGCCTATTTCTTCTTTGCCAGTTTTTGTATCAGGTGCCTGATCAAGCCATATAATTTTGAACAAGAAAATTATTATTGCTATTCTCTTCTTTTGGTTTTGATATCTATTCTTACACTTAATAACAGAGTGTGGTTTTGATCTACGGACTTTTAGGTTATAAGCCCAGCACACTTCAACTGCTCAACTCTGCCTGGTCCATGCCACTGGCAACTTGTTTCTTTACAATTTCGGAAGACAATGTTGTCATTGGTCCCAATGCAAGTGGTTTATTTTCAGGAAAAGTGGTGTCCTGGTAAATAACAATAATGATAAATAATAAATCTTTATAAAAGTTAAATAATAAATGTTGCATTGTACTTAAACATTGTCAAGGGAGTCAAAAAATAATAGTAGTGTCAAAGGAATAACTGTCCTTTTAGTGCACTGATTTGTTTTTTTGTAGACATAAAAATGATTCAACATTACCGAAATTCTTTTATTACACAAACAGCCATAAAAAAATAACAACTTATCATTTTTTATGTTGACTAGAAGGAAAAGAGAATAGTCGTAGCTTGTAAAGTCTCAAGAATAAATGAAATTCAAAATTTTAAAATTAGCACAAAACAATTATTTAATCAAAGACAGATTATTCGCGCTAAGAATCTAGCAGGCATGAATCTAATTCTTTGCCCACAAGAAGAAGAATAAATAAAGTCATATACAAACAAACAGATTAATGAAAATAAATCCCATCAGTTTCATCTATTTAATTAGAAAAATGGCGTTAATTCTTTAATTAGAAAAATGGTAGTTTTTCATTCACCTTCATACGCAAAATAAGAAATCATTTATTGAACAAAGTAACTAATAATAACAACTGAGTAGCATAGTTGCCTCACATAAAGACAAATGGCTGTGTTGAGGTGGTTGCTACCATGGTCTCTCTCATCTGCCTGACCACGGTCAAGTTTGTTTCTCCTCTACATTTGGTAATGGCTACATGAACAACTTGTCACCAGGCACAACAATCTGCAGCTGTCTCTATCCAAATGTAAACACATGGATGTATCGAGACTTTCTCTTCCCATCCATTAGAAAACTACCTTCCAAGTGCCGAATCCACTAAATGCATCAATATAATTAAGGAACAGTTTCGACTTACACAATTTTACATGTCTAGTGAGCACTCCAATATGGAAACATTTCAAACTTCATGAAGATTATAACAAGGAGGAAATGAGAGCCCCAGTCTATTTAATCTCTTCCGAGGCTATATACCCTGCACATTTACAAACATAGATGTGATAAGAGGGACACTGAGCATTTAAGCTTTTCTTACATCCTATACAAATCTACGAGTATAAGACAACAATCCCACTTCCCCTCTTGAGTCCAATTTACTGATGATGTAGAAGGCTATGCTGATGGCATAAGAATGGTTTTGAACAGAAAATTAGCATCCTCTATCATGCGTTTCAAGAAATGGAACTCAAGATAAACCTTTCCGAAACAGAAACTTTGATCTGGAATAGGAATGAAACAGTGATGGCACCTACACTGTAGCCATCATAAAAAGTCAAGATGTTGAATTAGTGAATACTAAAAATTTCAGAAAACTCGGCATACAGATCAATTATAACAAATTAAGTACAGGAGAAAAAGAAATTGAACATGGAATGAGCTGCACTAGAGGTAGTTTCACCCAACACCACCAATTGCTACAAAACTAAAACATTAACCTGAAAACATGAGACATGTTCTTAAATAGACCAGTCAGATGAAGACATTCATACAGATGCCATGTAAGGTGCCAAACAACATTCAAAGGAATACAAAGCATTATATTTGTGGCTAGTTTGGCTGCAGGAATTGTCAGAAGTTTGTCAGATTTTAGATTTTTTTTTAGATTGGTAATCAATAATCTATAGCTGGTAGTTAGACATAAAATAGAATTATTTTAACACTGGACATTGCAAAAAATCATATAGGGCAACTAATCAATCACTTTCTCAATAGAAATGATCCCTCTTAAGACTATCAAAAAATCAATCAGTAAGGCTTCCAAACATTCATTTAATCAGCAAGAGAAATAAGAAAGATTCCAGAATTCACATGTTTTTTTTTAATTTTAATTGCAACATTCAAAAACTATCTTATATTTTGCAAAATGATTTCCAGTATATAAAACTTGACCCCACAATAAGATATTTAGTGAAACCTCACTTAATGCCGGGTGAAAATCTCCAAATCTACAATTACTCCTTGCATCATCTAATCAGGGATCAAATATTGATCAGAATCTGTCAGAATGATAAGATAAAGAACAAATAGGAAATGTTTATCAATTTAACAGGTTTCACTTTTATTAAAGCTTTATCAGAGAATGAGATATGGAGAAGAAAGAAAAAAATTCTCGTATTTTTAATTTTGTGTTGTTTGATTCTCATTTGTCAGTCATGTTTCACGTGCATTCGGCTCTTTAAAGCAACATTAGTATAATTTGTGGCATTCCGAATTCAAGGAGAGATGAGACATCCATCCATAGTTTCAAGAGATTAATGGATTCCAAGAATACAGTTTTATGAATTTCCAGGTATCTCGCATGTACACAGTAATCCAACCTCTGCTCTTGATTTGTGACAGTTCAAATGTAATATATTTACTTTTTTGTAACTAATACACCAGTGAAACAGGCATGAAATTCCATTTTTAATAACTGTAAAAAAACTATCAAAGATAACAAAATTGATTTCAGTATAGCTGCACATCTCAATCAGCCAGACCGCAGTATTGATAACATTTGATGCATTTTTTAGCATCTTCATTTAAATTTCAACAAGAACGCTGAATGTCTCGGTTAAAATACATTTTTTAAATACTTTTACGCATTCCAGGTTTAAATCAAAATTGTAGCATATTCAATGAATACAATTTCCACTAAAGGCCATCTACAAACCCTCAACTGAAGGCCATCTACAAACCCTCCACTAAAGGCCATCTACAAACCCTCCACTGAAGGCCATCTACAAACCCTCCACTTAAGGCCGTCTACAAACCCTCCACTAAAGGCCATCTACAAACCCTCAACTGAAGACCATCTACAAACCCTCAACTGAAGACCATCTACAAACCCTCCACAACCCTAATCCTGAAAAATAAGCTCAAAACTACTAGATTTCATCAGTAATATAGCACATGCACCAAAAAAAAAAAAAAAAAAAAAAAAAAAAAAAAGGAAGAAAATTCCTCCCCAAAAGTCAACCTTCATTTTTTCTTGTTGCGAAAGGACAAAGGCAGATCCAAAATTCCCAATTTTTAACATTTTTTCCTATCAGGATCTAAAAGCCAAACAATATACAAAAATATTATTGTTGTTATTTTTATCTCTTTAATTTCTTTCATCAGCCTACTATATTCACATATAAAAAGCATAAGTGGATAATTGTTCTTTATGTTAGCATGGGTGTATGTTATACATCCCTCACATACACCTATTCAAATAACAAAGAAAATGCATCTATAAACCTAACCACCTATAATTAATACCTTAACATTTGAACTACCAACAAGCCAGATTACCCCAGTACAAAAAAAAAGTTTAACATTTAAGCATTAATCAATATATTACTATAAAAGCACAGATGCAAATGTGCATGTGTTTTTGTGTGTATGTTTGACAGACATTCAACGGCTGATGACTATTTTGGTATTGAGTTGTACCGGTCTGAAATAGACTATACCCACATGAGGCAATTTTGCATTTTTGCTGTTAAAAAAAATAAAAAATAAAAAAATAAAAATAATATATGCTCTGTAATAATAAAAACAATAAGTTTTCTGTGGATCAATTTTAATATTTGTCATTAGTAGGATCCACCTGGATTATATACCAACGGATCTATTACCTGTACTATATATATATATATATATATATATATATATATATATATATATATGCATACTACATATGCAAACAACAATAAATAAAATTTGATTATAAATGTAACTGCCTATGATTAATACCCTAATACTTAAGATATCACCAAATCAAATAAGAAAATTTAAATAATGGCCAAGTGAAGACATATATAAATATTTACCTTACCATTTAAACATTAATAGTAAAAAAAAAATTAAATGCACCTACATCTGCCAAACTGAAGAAAGCCCTAGAACACTCAGGAATTACTAGGGGCAGAGACTTTCTGCCAAACCAGACGCCGAATTGCTACATTGGTTTCTGACACTAAGAGTTGAAAAAGTGAGAAAAAGTATGAAACCAAATACGGGAAGAGTATAAAGAGAGAAGAAAAACGACAAAAAGGAGAAATAAAAACACAATATTATACACACATGTACATAAAGAGATGTTCACATGCAGGCATATACACACATACAGTTAAAAAAAAGGAAAAAAATCAAATGAAAAGTGCGTAAATAACTTTTTTTAACTCAATATAAAAGTGATGAAAAATGAAAAAATAATCTGTCAATTGCTAGTATCTCCTGATGAGTGGATGTTGCGATTGCTGGAGGGTTCGTCTACGAAATTCTAGAGTCAAGATGCTGAAAATAACATCACTCTGCTGACAAATTTTATATTTGTATTAATCGTATTAATGCTCTATTTCTGATATTAAACGCTCTCTTGCAAAGACTGCTTGCCTCAAATGTCTTTCAGCCTGCCATGGATTGACAATAGTTCTGCCTACACACTTTCTTCATTATCACTATTGCTTTAGCTCCTGAAAGAAACATTTTCAGTTGAGCATTTTCGTAAGTCTTTATTTTATTTCCGTTAGCTTTTCACAACATTCATTTGTGTTATTTTCTCCAAAGATGCTAAAAATAACATCAATCAGCTAAGTGAAAAATTTTATATTTGTATTAATCCTATATATATATATATATATATATATATATATATATATATATATATATTAGGAGATAAGCCGATTCTGCTACCTTGGTTTCAACCTTTTGGCATCTTCAGGCAATTCTCACTTTGACCATTAACATTTTTATTATTTTATACATTATATATATAATTTTTATTAAAGATAACTAACAAAGTAATGTGATTAAGCTTTTCATGCCGTTTTTTGGCATTCATACAAATATTTTCTTTTCTGCACAAAGTGTGTAAAAACTGTCCAAATGTTCTATATATCCGAACGCTTTCGGCTATTCTATTAACCATTATCAAGGATGTTTTATTCATTTTTTACAAAACATGTTAATATTTTTAGTGCGTTTAACTATAGTGATGAGAATGTTTTGTTATTTTCCAAACATGGTCAGCACATTGTGGCCATGTTCATAGTTGATATTATTCTTTTTATTAATAATCCTTCTATTATTTTTAGCCATTTTCTACATGTAGATGAGGCTATTATAGTTGTATTTTCCACAAGTATATATCAGACTGATGGTATTTATCATTCAATTACTCACCAATTGCTATCACCTAAGTCACCACGTTCTCCTTAATCTCAACCCCAGTTTAAAATCTTCACTTTTTCAATTCTTATTACCCGGAAGTCACAGGGAGCCAAACCAAAAATTTAGGGATGTCTGACAGACCTGGGAGAGAGAATATCCCTGCACAAAATGTGAAGAAAGGACTCTTTTTTTTTTTTAACCAAATCTATAATTTGCTGAAGGTTTTACTCAGTTTTATTGTTGGAAAATCGAAACCTATGTGTGGTGTAATTTTGTGGTATTTACTGAATCCTTATTTTTCTTCCACTCAATGTAATGAAAGTTGAATCCTCTACTTTGGTTCAACTTTTACGGTATCCTCGGGTGATTTTTATCAAATGACCTCTTAATACTTGTTTTTTAAACTAATGAACACTACATTATTACTTTCAAAAATAAATAAACAAACACATGACATTGAATGTAGTAGAAAGGGAGGAGGAGGATGTTAAGAAGAAGGAGGAGGAGGAGGATGTGAAGAAGGAGGAGGAGGAGGATGTGAAGAAGGAGGAGGAGGAGGATGTGAAGAAGGAGGAGGAGGAGGATGTGAAGAAGGAGGAGGAGGAGAACAAGGGGGAAAGTTAAGAAAAGCAAGTGTATTGTAAATATATTGGTGGTGGGGGGTTAAATTACATTTTTTTATCCAGCCTCATATGTGCTTAAGAGAAATTTTTTAATATGTAAGCAAGGACTTAAGACTTCGGATTTCTGGTTTAAAAGGTTCTTTGGATCCAGGAATGTCATAATCGCTAATTTTTCATATTGGCAGAGGTTGCAAATATTGTTGTGATTGTTATAAGTTTTTGCCTTTTTTTAAATTTTCCACCTTACAATCAGATCCCTGTTGCTTTTTTCTTTTAAATTCCACACATGGTTAGCTAGTTTGGTAGAGTACCTAAGATTTGTTAACTTAAATGACAACCTATGAATGTATCATCTATATTTGAAAGTACCTTCCGTACATCCTATATAAGTATTATTTTGACCATTAATATCTGTTACTACTGCTTTATAAATTATAGCTTCTGTTTTACATGCTCCATTTAATGGGCATCTAATGTTATTTTTGCAGTTGCATAAATTACTAGTGTTATTTTGCTGCATGTTAGTTTTGAGATTTTTGTTATTTTGTCTATTTATTATTGTTTCTAAATTACAAGTGCAACTGTAGCTTAATTTACCTGTGTTTTTATTGAATGTTTTATATAATTCTGAAGTTTTGGGAAGTGTAGCTTTATCTATTTTACATTTTACAATAAAAACATTTTACATCGCCTTTGTTTTTATTGTAATTTATTATAATAACACACACACACACACACATGCATACATATAGGGTGCTATAGGTAAATTGTCACCATTTTATATTTTGTGCATATGCATTGTTTGTTTTTGATTTTTTCAACTGCACAGTATAGTATGGTTAGCTGGGCACCATCTATGAGAAAAAGACCGCTATGTTGCAATTCGCTCCACCTGAAATTTGGAAACACCATGATGTAATGCTTGGCACTCACACTGGAAGCTCCAATATGAACATTTCAGAGAGTTTGGGTGTCAGTCTGAGGACAGTGTAGAGGTTTCAGAAATAGTTAGATGATATATCCTGTCAGCATCATGGTGTTTGGAGTGATGGCGATGTTATGCCTCCATTCATCTTCCCATACATACCTACATCAAGTGCCTTGAGGAGGTAGTGCTGCCCTGGGCCAAGAGGGTGGCCATTGGAAGACCCTATGTCTGGCAACAGGACTCTGCACCATGCCACACAAGCAGAAGAATACAGTCATGGCTGTGAGAAATTTCTGCAACTACAGACCCCTTACATCTGGCCACCTAACATCCCAGACTGCAACCCTCTTGATTAGGTGTCAGGTGCAGTTGAACAAAAAATCCGACACATATGTCCCCTGTTTGCTACCAAAATTGCACTCCTATGTTGCCTCATCAAGCACTTTTTGTAGCTTGAGTAACAGGTCACAATTTCATAGGTGCAAAGAAGATAGAGATAAATGATGAGTGTTGTGACGTAGCACAACACTTGCTATTTGTCTTTACCTACCCTGATGATGACTTAAGAAAGTCGAAAGCTTAGACCATATTTCTTCTGAAATGAACTTTGGACAATTTCTGACGGAAATTCTTCCTTGTCTGAGAATTTGTAAAAGTTGATCAGTAAAACTAATTGACACAAAATGTCTGTTGTCTTTTATATATATATATATATATATATATATATATGTGTGTGTGTGTGTGTGTGTGTGTGTGTGTGTGTGTGTGTATGTTTCTAGAATGATACAAGACTAAAATATAAAACTACTATTAAAATTATTCATTTCATGTGTATGTTTGCATTTTCTTTTTAATCATGTTTCATTCATTTTAATACATATACAATCAATTAAAATATATTTTAATACATACACAATCAATTAAAATACATATTAATATATATACAATCAATTAAAATATATTTTAATACATATACAATCAATTAAAATATATTTTAATACATATACAATCAATTAAAATATATTTTAATACATAAACAATCAATTAAAATATATTTTAAGATTTATTAAAGATTATAAAATAAGTTTAAAAATTTCTAATCTTATAACTAGGAAATGCAAAAGGATAAAATTAGGATCGCTCAGGCAGAATGAATCGAATTCAATTTAAACATCAGCTCTTCATTTCAACTGCACAACAATCTCCAAAAGATGTTGGATTCCCAATAAAATTCTTAACAAGAGTCGGCTTTTTGATCAGGAAACTTCTCGCTTACCTGAAGTTTGTTGTACATTTCCAGATTCAGTTTCTTTATGTCCTCGAGTTGTTTGCGTATCGAGATTATATTGTCCTGTTTCTCATGAATATCTTTTTCTAACAAGCGGAGGGCCATCTCCATTTCAGTTTTCATACTAATCTGAAGCTCAAGTTCCCGTTCAACATCCTACAAAAGAAAAAGAAAATCAAGAATGCATCTCCAAATTTAATACTAGATCTATCTTCATTGGATCCATTATGGTAACGGTAATAATGATCATTGTATTAACTAGACTCCCGCGGTTCCAGGAAAGTTAACTCCTCACAACCTAATTTGGCTTTCATTCTGGTAAAGTGTGTAATGACTGTATATATGTCATCAAACAGGCACCATTGATTGATTGACTCATTCATTCATTTTCTAAGGGTTATCAACCATTTGCAGGTTACTTAAAGCCAGAAAATATTTTTAGATTGTAAGAATTTTGTTTTTGAGATAATTTAGTCTTACTAATTAACCCATAGCTGGGAGGAGAAGAGATGGATTCATACTTAATCAGAATTTGATAAATAAGAAATTATGAGGACATAAAGTGGGGGATCAGTACTTTATTACACTCGATATATAAACTGATCCCTCACTTTGTGTTCATGTTAGATTCTATACATTTATATTCCAGAGAATGTCAATAAATCTAAAAGACAAGTATGTGTAGCTAATTAGTATTTCATTGAGTGATTTGTTTTTTATGGCTTATCAACCTTTTGCAGGTTATTTAAAGCCAGAAAATATTTTTACATTGTAAGAATGATTTTTGGAGATAATAATGGTTTAGTGATACAAGACTTATTAATTAACCCATAGATGGGGAGGAGAAGAGGTGAATTCATACCTTTCCCAAGGGTATCTACATGTAAGTGAATATAACGGACCCAATGGGAATTGGAACTTGGCTCTTCAATTAACAATTTGGAGCCATAACCTATTACACTACCCACACATTCTAGCTTACAGCACCTGGTGTTCCCAAACCATCAACCATCAAGGTACTGACCAGGCTTGATGTTGCTTAACTTTGGTAATCATATGGGTATTCATAATTGGGATAAGAATGATCTGGAAGAAAAATAATCATCAACCTCTACCAAGTGTTCCAAGAAATGGGGCTCAAGATAAACGTTTCCAAAACCAAAACTGTGATGTGGAATTGGAATGAAATCACTGATGGCGCCTACCCTGAATCCATCATCAAAATAGTACTCAAGCTTTCCAAAACCAAAACTGTGATGTGGAATTGGAATGAAATCACTGATGGCACCTACCCTGAATCCATCATCAAAATAGTACTCAAGCTTTCCAAAACCAAAACTGTGATGTGGAATTGGAATGAAAGCACTGATGGCACCTACCGTGAAGCCATTATAAAACTTCAAGGTGTGGAATTAGTAAATATGAAACACTTCAGATCACTTGCTGCATGGATGAGTTATAACAAATTAAGTATAGGAGAAAAAGTAATGAGAGCTCTAGTCTATTTAATCTCTTCTTAATCTATACCCTGCACATTTACAAACACAGATGGACACTGACCATTCAAGCATTACATACTGCATCCCAAAAGAGTCTATCAATAAAAGACAATGATCCTGCTTTCTCCACCCAAGTCCAACGTACTGAGGAGGAGGAGGAGGAGAGGCTATGCTGATGACATAGTTATTCATACTTGGGTTAAGAATGATCTTGAACAGAAAATCAGCATCCTCTACCAAGTGTTCCAAGAAATAGGACTCGAGATAAATCTTTCCAAAATAGAAACTCTGATCAGGAATTGGAATGAAAGCACTGATGGCACCAATCCTGAATTTTGTCATAAAAAAATTAGGATGTGGAATTAATAAATACTAAATACTTCAAATCCTTCCAAAATAGCAAATTTTGTATCAGAGATAAAAAAAATTGAACATAGAGTAAGCTGTGTTAGGGATAGTTTTGAAGAACACCACAAGTTGCTACAAAACCAAAACATTAACTTAAGTCAAAATGTTCTTAAATAACCTCATACAGTTTATATACATTTTACTGATCAACTTTTCCAAATTACAAATGATCCTTCTCAGACAAGGAAGAAATTGTCCAAAGTTCATTTCAGAAGAAATTATGTTCCAAGCTTTCGGCTTTCTTATGTCATCATCAAGTTAGATAGAGATAAATAATGAATGTTGTCACATAGACAAAGAGTGTTGTGATCATTATTTACATTATTCGGACAATAGTCCGAATAATGTAAATAGTGTACATAATACCTCAGCTCAGAAATATAGACAGATACTGAAAGGCCGAAATGTTGTACTAAATCTGATGACAAAGATGAGGACAATAGTCCGAATAATGTAAATAGTGTACATAATATCTCATCTCAGAAATATAGACAGATACTGAGTGTTGTGATGGAGCACAACATTTACTATTTCTTTTTACCTACCATGATGATGACTTAAGAAAGTCAAAACCTGAGATTATATTTCTTCCAAAATGAACAATTTCTGACAGAATTTGTTCCTTGTCTGTGAAAGATCATTTGTAATTTAGAAAAGTTCATCAGTAAAATTAATCAACACAAAATGACTGTTGTCTTCAATAATAATAATAATATATATATATATATATATATATATATATATATATATATATATAATATAAAAGGCTCAAACACTAATATTCCATGGTTATAATTTATTACATTGGAATCATAATCAAGATCCAATTCATCAGACCTACAAATTCAAAAATTCTTAATCTGTCCTGGACATTGAGTTCTACCTAGATTCTATCCTCTTGGGAATTTTTATATATATATATATATATATATATATATATATATATATATATATATATATATTGAGCACTAATATTATCAATATATATAGGGTGTGATAGGTAAAGTGTTGCCATTTTATATTTTTCATTTCATGCATGTGTGTTGTTTGTTTTTGATTCTGTCAACTGCACAGTATAGTAGGGTCAGTTGGGCACCATCTGTGAGAAAAAAAGGACCAATTCACTCCACCATAAACTGGGAAATGGCATTCTATACTGCTTGGCATTTGCACCAGAAGCTCCAATACAAACATTTCTGTGTGTTTTGGTGTCAATCTGAGGACAGTGCAGAGAATTCGGAAAGAGTTAGATGATATATCCAGTCAACATCATGGCGTTTGAAGTGATCACTAGTGATGGTGACGTCTTGCCTCCATTCATCTTCCCACAGGGCTTCAGACTTAACACAGAGGCCCACATCAAGTGCCTTGAGGAGATAGTGCTGCCCTGTGTCAAGGGGGTGGCTGCTGAAAGACCCTATGTCTGGTAACAGGACTCTGCACCATGCTACACGAACAGGAAAACACAGTCATGACTGTCAAACAATTTCTGCAACCACATCACCCCTTACATCTGGCCACAGACTGCAAACCCCTTGATTATTATGTGTGGGGCACAGTTGAATGAAAGATGAACAAAACTCCCTGTAACACCAAAGATGAACTGAAGGCAAGGATTATGACAGTATTCACCAACTTAAAGAAGTAGACCATCCAGAAGAGTTGTAGGAGGTTTTGAAGTCATCTGGAGGCCATGTTTGAAGCCAATAGTGATTTTATTGAATAAATTTACACTTTAATATTTCCAGAGATTTCTGTGTAATTTTAGTAAATATATCTGTTAAAATGAAATGTCAGTGTTATTTTCATTTCTGTATAATTTAGACAATTTATCCATCGTACCTTGTATAACTGTGTGGTAAGTCAACTACTGTCAGTGTAGTATGATACAGAATGGACACTGCCGACCATCAAAGAGGCCAAGTGCTTGAATTGATTGACTTGGGATTACTCCCAACTGCCAAATATAGAGAAGTACATGGGCTCGCACCTGCATCAAGTTTTGCAAGCATGTAAATGAGAATTTTGGAGGGATGGATATCTATACAAGGAGGGGGGAGTCACTCTCAGACATCACAGACAAAATGAAGGGTCACAATGGTGTGAACCATATCCCACAAATTCGCCAAAAATAACTGACAAAGTACCAGAGTAAATAGAATACGTTAAATAAGAAAGGTTTGGCTTATGTTATCATTTTGCCAGCACACCCATTTCATTACAAATGCTACAAAATAGATATGGAGATTTTTTTTTTTATCTAAATATAAAAAATATAAATATAGATGTAGCAGATTGATCTGTTTGTTTGTTTTTATGGCTTATCAACCTAGTGCAGGTTGTATAAAGCTGCAAAATATTTTTAGATTCTAAGAATTTTGGAGGAAATTTTAATGATTTACTGATACAAGGCCTACTATTTAACCCATATCTAGGGAGGAGAAAAGGTAGATTCATACCTTTGTGCATGAATGAATATAACAAAACTTGACTGGAATTGGAACATGGCTCTCCAATCTCCAAATTTGAGTTGTTAAGCATTGAACCACCTGTACATTCAAGCTTACAACATCTGGTATTTCCAAGAAGTAATTCATATATGTACTGACCAGGCTCAATGTTGCTTAACTTCTGTGATCATACATTTCAATGTGGTATGGATGTAAGCCTCCAAGCATATGAACAAGAATTTTGTACAGCTGGATATCTAAAAAACTACCCAAGACCCAAGAGAAAGAGGATGTAGTCTCTCTCAGACCGCACAGAAGAATGGAGGGTCCACATATCAGACAAAGGAGTGAGCCATAACCCACACATTAACCAAGAGTAACTAAGTACCAGAGGGGAAAAAAAACGTATTGGTAAGTACAAAAGATATGTGTTGTTTTATCATTTTGCCAACACAACCATTTCACTACAAATGGTAACAAAGTCAATAAATATGGAGACTTTTTTCTGATCTAAATATTACAAACATTAATGCAGCTGTAGCAGTTTTTATGACAGAAAGATAATAATTGTTGAAGTGTGTAATGTTGAGTGGGATGAAGCCCAAAAGTGTCTACGCATCCTTGGGGGTGATGTTAACCTGTTCAAATCTAGGGTTAACAGTTGTCTTATCCTCATAAAATGTACCTCTTACTCTGTAACACTTTACCTCATGTGGCTCTTGAGCCTTGTACAGGGTGAACATTATTGTAAACGAAATCAAAAGGCATTAAGACAGTCATATATGAATATAGAATGACCCCCATGAAAGCCACCTGGCGGGGAGGCAGGCATAAAGACAGGCAACTACTTTGGATTCCTTTCCCTGAATCTGAACTGAAAGATTACATTTGAAATAAACCTTAAATTTATTTGTTCAGGATAAGCAACAATCAACTACGTTCTTCAGGAATTTAGAACCTCACAACTGTAAACTTTATTCATGAAAGATGGAAAGAAATACTCACTAGTCTAGTTTGAGTTTCATCTTCCAATCGTTTCTTAGCCTCGGCAAACATACTGTCCAGGCCCGCACGGGATGTTTGATATGTCTCTCTCTCAGTATCAATATCTTGTTTTGTGAGCTGCAAATGACAGTGAGAAGCTAGTAACCAACATGGCAGATAAAGAATTAAAACAGAAAGTGAATCATAAAATAAGTTTTCACTGATTGGCCATTGCAATCACATGACTACTACAACCAACCAATCAAATGAGACAAGTGTTAAGATGCAGAAGGTTTTTTTATAGTTTAACTTCACAGAGCTTATTCTCTTCAAAGAGGATCGCATACAAAAATGTTGGGCAATTTTGCTAATATTATCAAAGTTAATTAAAAAAAAATGAAAAATGTTTCCAAAAGAGAGAGATATCAAGTATAAAGACAGAATAAGATGGAATAAAGAGAAAAAATATAAAACAAAGAAAAAGGAATCAATTAGCAATAAGAGAAAAGGGAAAGAAATAAGCAAAAAGAGGCAAAAGGAGAGAAAAGAAAAAAGAGAGAAAAGAAAAAAGAGAGAAAAGAAAAAAGAGAGAAAAGAAAAAAGAGAGAAAAGAGAAAAGAAAAGAAAA
Organism: Acanthosepion esculentum; assembly: GCA_964036315.1. Taxonomy (NCBI): domain Eukaryota; kingdom Metazoa; phylum Mollusca; class Cephalopoda; order Sepiida; family Sepiidae; genus Acanthosepion; species Acanthosepion esculentum. The sequence continues at coordinate 38,628 of CAXIWW010000322.1, forward strand.
GATAAAAAAGAGAGAAAAGAAAATAAAAGAAGAGAAAAGGAAAAAAACAGAGAAAAGAAAAAAACAGAGAGAAAAGAAATAAGAGAAAAGAAGAAAGAGAAAAGAAGAAAGAGAAAAGAAGAAAGAGAAAAGAAGAAAGAGAAAAGAATATATATAGATGTTTAATTTGACATAAGGCCACATTTTACTGAGCACAAATTACTATCAATGGCATTGTATTACAACTATGAAGAAATGAGTTCATATTTGATGATATAATATCTCCACCCTGATTCACATTTAATATTCCAGTATTATGGAGTACAACTACTAAGTACAATTACTGGTAGTCTATGGCATCTGGAGACACATTAACCTACCAGATATGTCAACTTTGCATATAAGTTTTCCCTTCTTTACATTGAATATAAATTGTAAAGCATCATCTCATTACATTTTATCATATTACAATAAATATGTATTTTTATATTTTTTTTCTGTGTTGCATTGTCATTTTATGATAAAAATGTATTTTGCTACAAAAATGTATTGTTAGTAGATTTTTTATAAAATTATTTTTCTGACAATGTATGCCCTGTGTCCAATTTTACTATAAAAATGTATTATTGGTCATTTTGTTTCATAAAAATGTGTGGCATCCATTGGTCTGAAAAAAGCCTTAGATGTGCGCCCAAAGAGTTGTGCCTCAGTTGCTGGTGGCAGTGCAGCATCTGTCATGGCTGTACAGACCCACACAGTCTAGATTGCAACAAAGGCATGTGAAGACACTCTCCCTTAATGTCAAAATTGGTTCCCATGCCAGCAATCGGAATAAATAATAAAAGTATATTGCTGGTATGTTTACTATAAAAATGTACTTTTATACTTTCCTTATGTTGTCTTTTTGTTTGGAGTGTTTACTATTTACCCATAGCTGGGACCCTTACAGGTGCTACCACTGTGGGTCAGAGTGGACCTGGGAATAGCAGCAGTTAAGACATGTTTAATATGGTATGTGTATTGTGGTGTAATAAGTATCGGCTTGGAATGAGACGTCGGGAGGTGAGTTCAAATTCCAGTCGAGTTTGTTACATTCACTTACGTGCAAATCCCCTTAGAAGGGTATGAATCCATCTCTTCTCCTTCCGGCTATGCAGGACAAACTGGGCTCTATAGCCTTGGTAGGCAACCAGTCTACTACAGAAAGAATTGGCAAGCTACTGCAGGAAAACCTTCAAATGCTCTCTTGAGCCAGCATGGAAGAGTAGGTCCATAAACTTAAAATGAGCATTATATCTAATGTTGATGTGCAATCTGCTACAAGCATTTTGCTTTTCCTTTAATATGGCTGAAATGTTTTAACCGTATACAATACATAATCTGAAGGCGCCAAGTCAAAACTAGCATTTGTTTTGGGTCCCTCAAAGAGGAGGTGATATGCAGATGCTGCTGCTGCTGAAGTGGTGCCAGAATGGTTCCAATCTTTTCATGACCCCCCCACACACACACACACACCATTCTTCAAAGTAGTTTTGCATTTGTACACTGATGCAATATATGCATAAATTGAAATGGTGACTAAATAGAAAAGCAGTATACCAGTGTTGGTAACATGTGTAGAAGGTTTTATTTCTATCATGATAACTATGTTGGATTAGTAACTGACTATTTTTTACTTTTGCAAGATCTTTCCCACACCATATAATCGGTTATACAAGGTTAAGAGTGTGAAAGTTTGGCATTGTGAAAAATATTCAACTTGTTCACAATAAAAAAAAAGAAAAAGAAAAGAACACAGATAAAGGGTAAATTCAAAATTTTTATATTCCTGAAATAGTTGCAGCGATTTATAAAAAACATTTTGCCCAGTTTCTCTTTATAAAGACAATTTTCATATGACAAGTAATAGACTAGACGCACAAAGATTTCTTAATGACTTCAACTCAGACTGTTACATCCAGTTGCTACTCAGACTATCATGCAGACTTTCACTCTCATTGTTACTTGGACTGCTTGACTACTTGATACGCTATACATTTATTTATACCTGGAAAGTGGAAGTAATAGTAGATACAAAATATGCATGAATATTTAACAGAAAATTGTTTAGCTCTATTTAAAAGTGTGTTACTTAAAGTATATAAAATTTCTATCAATAGACAGATTTGTTTATTTTTTACGGCTTATCAACAACTTTGTAGGTTATTTAAAGCCGAAAAACATAGTAAGAATAATTTTCTTGCGAGTGAATATTGCATTAACAGATTTTTGGAGATAACAATGATTTTTCCAGATACAAGTCTTACTATTTAACCCATAGCTGGGGAAAGAAGAAGTGTATTCAACCCGTTCCCAAAAATATTTGCATGTAAGTGAATGCAACCAACTCAATTGGAATTTGAATTCTGCTCTCCGAATTTGCAGCCACTATCCATTACACCACCTGCACATCCTATAAGATTTCTAATAACTTAATAACTATATATACGTACTTGAAAACTGAAACTTTGCAGATTAATAATTTGATATATATTTTAACTGCTGTGTAAATCTTATCTATCTTCATAAATTACAAGTGTATTATATTTTTATTTCAAGATGGTATCCACTCAGCTCATTAATAATTTTTAATAAGAGGTTTTCATTTAGTCTGAAACTGATTAATTAATAGAATATGTTTTGGTAATGTGTTCGCTATGATCTGAGTTTGTTTAATTTGTTTTACAAAATCTTCATCTATACAGATTTTTAAAATCTTCTTTCACAAACACTACAATCTATATACAATGAAAAATTTGATTTTGTATGTTTGTACATAACAGATATATGTTTTAAATGTTGAGTAATTTTTATTTTTCTCTTTAAATACCAAATCATTCGTGGTTAATTGCAGGTTGGTGAGGCTAGTTGGGGTGGATGACATTTGTTCATCAGCCCTTTAACAGCTCTTGTTTTTGTATGGCTGGGGTTCCACTTACCCTCCTCACTAGACCAGGGCATGGTGGGGGAGCTAGTTTAGTTGCCATCCACTTAAATCATAAACTTTTAATTATAAAACTATAAATTATAAGTCAATAAATTATGAGTTAATTAAATTTTATTTTAAGTTCTTATGCACTCAGTAGGGATATCATATTTTAACAATTTTTAATAGAAAGAGATTAATTAATGGGATCTGTTTTAATAATGCGTCCGTTAGTGTTCGTTTTAATTGGCAAGGGAATAACAGCAAAACATTTCCCTCTCTCCTTTTTATAGGTAGAAGCACACAAATGCATGCTGGGATTTTTTCCTAGCCAATAAAATAGATCAGTTCTTGGTTTCTTCTGATTCAGTCCTAGTCTGTCTTGTAGTCAAAATGCTACATTCACTAGTCTGAATTTCGATTTGTGTCAATCTAAATTCTTAGTTTGTGAACTTTTTGCCTTATTGTTAATTTGCCTTGCGTATATTGTTTGCTTTGTATTATTTTTTGCCCTGTTTTTTTCTTTTTCTTGTTATGGCTTGTTGCAAACTTTGTCAAATCTACCCTATTTACATTATTCGGACTATTGTCCTCATCTTTATCGCCATATTTATTACAACGTTTCGGCCATTGTACGCTCCGGCCTTCTTCAGGTGGTTGGAATGTCAAACTGAACCGTTTATTTTGCTCACTGGGGTAGACTGTTCTAGTTCCACGTGCCATGTTTAATGGATGTCAGTTATCAGTTATCTCCTGTTAATTCCCTCTCTCCAAGTTATCCACTGCCTTAACCGGGTATTGAACTCACACTCTTTGGGTCCTGTTACTGGATCTAGCTAATGCCTTTATCCACTGTGCCATGTGTCAAATCTGTTTGTTGAACAGTTCTGTAACTTATTTTGCATTTGACCCTGGCTACTCACTCTACAGCTAGAATTTGAGTTTGTTTAATTTGTTTTACAAAATCTTATTCCATACAGATTTTGAAAGTCTTTCTTCAAAAACACTACAATCTATATACAATGAAAAATTTGATTTTGTATGTCTGTACATAACCTTGAAGAAGCAAAAATGTTGCATTGTAATCAGATGTATTCATTTAAAATACTCATAAAATGCACTGATTTAAAGTATACAAAATATCAATTATAGTACTATGTGGGGTCAGCATTTGTGCTGAACTGAATAGAAGAAGAAAAACTTCTTCACGGGAGATTAAATCTTAATTATAGAGCACTACACCTTAAAAGGTATGAATCCATATCTTTTCACCCAAGCTATAGGGTTGAATAGCAGGACAGACTGGCTTCTTTAGTCTTGTTTGGCAACCAGTCTACTGCAGGAAAAACCATCTGCCTAGTCAGTCATGTATTGAAAGACACATGATTGTCTAAGCGTGTATCACGCATGGCACTTAACTGACTAACACCTTATTATGAGTAAAACACCTTCGTGCAAGAACAAAATACCACCCTCTTTGCAAGTCATACACAGAGGGTAGGGAGAAAACAAATTTTTTTTTTTTTTTTAATTATAATTTTTCTCATGATGGGCGAACCAATTGTTCACAAGTTTGGAGATATGTTGTTGTAATTAGAAATGAATAATAATAATAATATTTAATTTATTTACATTGTTCGGACTGTTGTCTTCATCTTTGCTGTCATATTCACAATATTTCAGCCATTGTAAACTTCGACCTTCTTCGGGTCATTGGAATTTTGAAATGAACCCTTTATTTTGTCCACTAGGGTAGATTGTTCTAGTTCCACATGCCATGCCTCTTCAGGATATCTCAGTATCGGTTTCAGTTATTTCCCCTTTTAGTAACGTGGCACTAGAACAATCTACCCCGATAGACAAAATAAAGGGTTCAGTTAGTGTTGTAACCTAGGGAAGGCTACTGAATAGAATAGCCAAACAAAGGTTGGTAATACTTAGGACACAAACAACACATATAAGATTCACCAGCGGCATTTTGAAGAAGTAGTCGACTGTTAGAAGTGAGTCAAGTGAATTCCACAATGAATCTCCAACTGCAGACCAACATACAGTATTTACTACTGTATTTATGTGAATGGGGACATACCCATTATTGTCTGTAGGTATGCTACAACAGTTATGAATTGCAATCACCTGAAGAAGGCCAGAGTGTACAACAGCCGAAATGTCATGAATATGACAACAATTCAAACAATGTAAATAGTGTAATTAGTAACAATGTCTCATCTCAGAAATATAGACAAATAATAATATACTGTAAATATGGTGGGGCCTAACAACTAGAAGTGGTTTTGTCCAAAAAAACTGTTTTGATCATATGTTGTGAGTCACTTTAGCAATGGCTATCCATATTTTAACTTAGAGGATCTTTTCTTATAGAATATAAAAACACTTTGGTCTGATATAGCACAAGCAGCAAGAAAAGGTTGGGAGGGGACTTAAATAATTTTTGCCTATAATAGATGTAACCCCCATCTGGTTGTCAACCCTCAAAATATTATTGGGAGTTTTGAGATGAAATATTATCTAACAAGTTAGACACAAACACCATTAATATTATAATGGATACAATCCATTTATGGTGCTCCACAATCGTGGCCTTATGCCAGACTAAGTTAATCATCTATATAACATAAAAAAAAACACTTATGCTATATAATATACACAATATATAGCTTATTAAGAAAATAAATATATATGCAATAAGATAGACAGGAAAGAAATGAGAGAGGGCACGAGAGAGAGAGAGAGAGAACAAAAGAAACAAGAGGAGAGGAAAAAATAAACCGGAGGGGAGAGAGAGAGAGAGATAAAATAGAAGAGGAGAGAGAGAGAAAAGAAACAGAGGAGGGGAGAGAGAGAGAGAGAGATAAAACAGAAGAGGAGAGAGAGAGAAAAGAAACAGAGGAGGGGAGGGAGAGAGAGAAAAAAGTAAGCAGAGGAGGGGAGGGAGAGAGAGAAAAAAGTAAGCAGAGGAGGGGAGGGAGAGAGAGAAAAAGTAAGCAGAGGAGGGGAGGGAGAGAGAGAAAAAAGTAAGCAGAGGAGGGGAGAGAGAGAGAAAAAAGTAAGCAGAGGAGGGGAGAGAGAGAGAGAGAAAAAAGTAACCAGAGGAGGGGAGAGAGAGAGAGAGAAAAAAGTAACCAGAGGAGGGGAGAGAGAGAGAGAAAAAAGTAACCAGAGGAGGGGAGAGAGAGAGAAAAAGTAACCAGAGGAGGAGAGAGAGAGAGAGAAAAAAGTAACCAGAGGAGGGGAGAGAGAGAGAGAGAGAAAAAAGTAACCAGAGGAGTGGAGAGAGAGAGAGAGAGAAAAAAGTAACCAGAGGAGTGGAGAGAGAGAGAGAGAAAAAAGTAACCAGAGGAGGGGAGAGAGAGAGAGAAAAAAGTAACCAGAGGAGGGGAGAGAGAGAGAGAAAAAAGTAACCAGAGGAGGGGAGAGAGAGAGAGAGAAAAAAGTAACCAGAGGAGGGGAGAGAGAGAGAGAGAAAAAAGTAACCAGAGGAGTGGAGAGAGAGAGAGAAAAAAGTAACCAGAGGAGGAGAGAGAGAGAGAGAAAAAAGTAACCAGAGGAGGGGAGAGAGAGAGAGAAAAAAGTAACCAGAGGAGGGGAGAGAGAGAGAAAAAGTAACCAGAGGAGGGGAGAGAGAGAGAGAGAGAAAAGTAACCAGAGGAGGGGAGAGAGAGAGAGAAAAAAGTAATCAGAGGAGAGGAGAGAGAGAGAGAAAAAAGTAACCAGAGGAGAGGAGAGAGAGAGAGAAAAAAGTAACCAGAGGAGGAGAGAGAGAGAGAGAAAAAAGTAACCAGAGGAGGGGAGAGAGAGAGAGAAAAAAAAGTAACCAGAGGAGGGGAGAGAGAGAGAGAAAAAAAAGTAACCAGAGGAGGGGAGAGAGAGAGAGAGAAAAAAGTAACCAGAGGAGGGGAGAGAGAGAGAGAGAAAAAAGTAACCAGAGGAGGGGAGAGAGAGAGAGAGAGAAAAAAGTAAGCAGAGGAGGGGAGGGAGAGAGAAAAAAGTAAGCAGCGGAGGGGAGGGAGAGAGAGAAAAAGTAAGCAGCGGAGGGGAGGGAGAGAGAGAAAAAGTAAGCAGCGGAGGGGAGGGAGAGAGAGAAAAAGTAAGCAGCGGAGGGGAGGGAGAGAGAGAAAAAGTAAGCAGCAGAGGGGAGGGAGAGAGAGAAAAAAGTAAGCAGCGGAGGGGAGGGAGAGAGAGAAAAAAGTAAGCAGAGGAGGGGAGGGAGAGAAAGAAAAAAGTAAGCAGCGGAGGGGAGGGAGAGAGAGAAAAAAGTAAGCAGCGGAGGGGAGGGAGAGAGAGAAAAAAGTAAGCAGAGGAGGGGAGAGAGAGAGAGAAAAAAGTAAGCAGCGGAGGGGAGGGAGAGAGAGAAAAAAGTAAGCAGCGGAGGGGAGGTAGAGAGAGAAAAAAGTAAGCAGCGGAGGGGAGGGAGAGAGAGAAAAAAGTAAGCAGAGGAGGGGAGAGAGAGAGAGAAAAAAGTAAGCAGCGGAGGGGAGGGAGAGAGAGAAAAAAGTAAGCAGAGGAGGGGAGGGAGAGAGAGAAAAAAGTAAGCAGAGGAGGGGAGGGAGAGAGAGAAAAAAGTAAGCAGAGGAGGGGAGGGAGAGAGAGAAAAAAGTTAGCAGCGGAGTGGAGGGAGAGAGAGAAAAAAGTAAGCAGCGGAGGGGAGGGAGAGAGAGAAAAAAGTAAGCAGCGGAGGGGAGGGAGAGAGAGAAAAAAGTAAGCAGCGGAGGGGAGGGAGAGAGAGAAAAAAGTAAGCAGAGGAGGGGAGAGAGAGAGAGAAAAAAGTAAGCAGCGGAGGGGAGGGAGAGAGAGAAAAAAGTAAGCAGAGGAGGGGAGGGAGAGAGAGAAAAAAGTAAGCAGAGGAGGGGAGGGAGAGAGAGAAAAAAGTAAGCAGAGGAGGGGAGGGAGAGAGAGAAAAAAGTTAGCAGCGGAGTGGAGGGAGAGAGAGAAAAAAGTAAGCAGCGGAGGGGAGGGAGAGAGAGAAAAAAGTAAGCAGCGGAGGGGAGGGAGAGAGAGAAAAAAGTAAGCAGAGGAGGGGAGGGAGAGAAAGAAAAAAGTAACCAGAGGAGGGGGGAGAGAGAGAGAGAAAAAAAAAAGAAATCAGAGGAAGAAAGAGAGAAAGAAAAGAAACCATAGGATGGGCAGAGAGAGAAAAGAAACTAGAGGAGGAGGGAGAGAGAGAGAGAAATGATAAAGTCATAGTGTGAAAAAGAGAGAGAGAGATAAGAAAAGGGAGAGAAAAGATGGCATCTGATTTCTCCTCTTACCTCTAATTGTCGTTTATGATCATTCAAAAGAATGTCCTTTTCCTTCTTCACTGTGGCATTCTCCTCCTGTAGAGTCAGAATCGTGTTCTTTGCAATGGCCAAGTCTTCCTTCATCAAAGCATTGGTGGTCTGCACACCTTCTAACTTCTGCTGTAAGTTGGTTACTGTGGCACTGGAAACAAGACATTACCATTTTCAAATTAATAAGGATTTCTTTAAAAGAACTGCAAGGTTCTATCGTAATCTATATTGCACTGTACGGAAATATGATGGCTGGACCCTGGATTAATGTCTTCATCTTTGTTGTTATCATCATAACATTTCAGCTGCTGTCCCATCCTGTCGTCTTTAGCTGTCTATCAATTTTGGCAATCTTCAGGGAATTTGGAACTGAATACTTTATTGGCAAACTTGAAACTTCATGCCCACAAAAAAAAACACCAAAAGTACAGTTTTTCCATTGACACCACTATTATTTTAACTACCTTCACTCCTCGGTAATGTTTACTGTTTTAAATGATCAGAATTGTAAATGGTAAATGATAAAAGTGAATTTATACATTTTTTGTTCTTGAGAATTGACAACAAAAATATTAAACACTATTAAATTGTTTATTTGCAAGAATAATTTTATATTTACAACATTTTAAGACATTTTTATGTTTATACATTCTTTTTTATAGATACAAATATTTAAGGAAATGCTCTGTTTATAATAAACAGTATTAACAACAGCATTTACTTAAATATTTGTATCTATAAAAAAGAATGTATAAACATAAAAATGTCTTAAAATAATTGTCGGACTTTGTCCATTTCATAATGTATTTACAACATTCTAAAAACTAATACAATGCAATATTTATCCTTTACCAATTTATGAAGAAATAAAAGTGAAAAATCTTTTTATTCATAAATTTATAAACATTTATTAAATTATTAAAATATATGAACCAACTACAAGGAAATCCTTATTATTTACTATTTTATAAAGTTTGAATCAATTGGTAATTAGCAAATGTTTTGCCAACCATTCCAATAGAAGATATCATTAAATAGTGAAAATAAACAATCTAATAAATAGTGTTTAATATTTTTGTTGTCAATTCTCAAGAACATAGAAAATGTATAAATTCATTTTTATATGTTTAGGTTTTATTACAATTCTAATCATCGCTTTTTAAAACAGTAAACATTGCTGAGGAGTGAAGGTAGTTAAAATAATAGTGGTGTCAATGAAAAAAAACATCCTTTTTTTTGCAAGCACAAAGGTCGAAGTTTGCCACTTTATTTAATCTACAGGGGTAGGTTGTTCTCGTTCCACTGTCCATATCTTGTTTTGTTCTCTTTTTAGTACTGTTCAATTACTAGTCATCTTGTTTCTTCATGGATAAATGTACATGGTTTGTAAATTTGGTGACATTGTAATTGTGAGTTCAATCTCTGGGCTTGGTAGACTCAATTCAAATAGGGTGAGCAATAACTAAGCAATGCTAAAAAAGAACAAGACAAGATATTCCTAGAACAACCTTAAATAAAGGATACCAAGATTGACAGACTCATGAAGAAGGCTGGAGGGGACTACAAAAAGTGATAATAAAGATGAGGACATTACTCTGGATTTAAATATATCGATAAAGATAATTCCTTGCCCCAGAAATTCAAACAGAAAATGGATTCAACTTTGAAAGGCTAGCATTAAAACTATCCATTATGATCTTTGTACTATAAAACTTATATTTTTAGTATTTGATTGCAGGGTAAAACTTATATATTTCATACTTCATTGGGGAGGGGGGCTTATATTTAGTACTTGACTGGAGGGAAACATATTTAGTACTTGATTGGTGGGGAAAGCAACATATATTTAGTACTTGATTGGGGGAGAAGCATATTATATTTAGTACTTGACAGGCGGGAAGAACAACATATGTTTAGTACTTGATTGGGGTGAAAAACTTATATATTTAGTACTTGATTGGGGAGGGGACTTATAAATTTAGTTCTTAATTGGAGTGGGGACAAAATCAAATAATTATTTTTAAAATTTAATAAAAAAATTGATTTTGATATTAAATAGACAATCAAATTATAAAGTCAGCCAACAAAATTCCAGACACTAGAAAGAAAGCAAAAGAATTCATTAATCAAAATGACATAATAAAACAATCAGGATAAGGATGCTCGTCTAAGTTTCCAGCATGGGTTGTGTTGTAATGGAATGTTCCACTCTCCCTATTATCTATTGTGGACTGACTATGACAGTAATATATGTTGTGTGTACAGGACATACCAGAGTCTGTCTATCTGTTTGACCGACTGACTGACTGAAGTCTTAGTTGACTCCCTGTCTTGCAGTAGTGTATTCTCTTTTACAATTAAACATCTCTTTCTTCCATCTACGCCCATGTTGCTGTTCCTTCCACTCGAGTACCACCTTTGTCTGTTTGTAACCTTTTTAAGGATACAACAGTTTATCTCTAATTTACAAAGATCTAAAAGGTAAGACGTCTGTATTTAAGTATAATGTACATTAGTCACCACTTATTTTTGGTCTCAACTGTAACCAGCAATTGACTTCTGAAAGAAACAATTCATAAAATAACTAGGTATCTTCAAGGATTTTCTAAAAAACAGCATAGCATGATGAAAAGGCCCCAAGCTTGATAAAAATAAAGTTTTAGCATCAAAATATTTATGTTATTATTAAGAGGAAAGACCAAAATATTTTTTGATTGTTTTATTAAATTTTTGAATCCTTTCTAGCACATTCAAAATTTTGGTTAAAAATCTTGTTTTTCTTGTCATCAGTTGGCCAAAGATTAGTATGGGAAATTTAGTATCTTTTTTGTGGTAAAAAAATACATTGTTTTGGAAATTCTTGCAAAAATCAAATATTTGTTGGATTTTAATTAAATTTTCAGAACTTATTCACAAATGAATTAAATTATTTTTTATTTTTTTTTTTTTTTTTTTTTTTTTACATCTGTTACTCCCACTTATTTAATTTTATGAAATTTCAAGAAATTAAAATTTCAGCTGCTTCATATTTATATTAATTAAAAGTAGCACTCTTCGTAGAATTTAAATCAATTTGTTTTTACCAAACAAAAAGAACGTTTGCCAAAAATCTGCTCTGAATCATAAAATAAAAATTGCAATAAAAATATAAAATTATTTAATTAGAAAGGCTTGTAATTGCTTTTATAAATAAGATATATTAAGAACACTATTGTCTTAAGAAAAGAAATTTTTCAATGAATAATAATGTATAAACATGCCGATTTTTGTAAGTACAGGTGACCATTCACAACATTACCAGAAAATAAGAATGATGACTATAGTAAATTTAAAGTCAATATCTGTAAAAATTTAATAAAATGTTAGATTACGAATTATGGAGAATATTTTCCTAAATCTTAAAGATTACTGAGTACTTAAAAATTACATAAAAAAGGTGTTCACATCATTTTCTTAAATTATGTTTTACAGATAAAATCTCCATAGAACAACATTAGACCTGTTACCAGGCTGTCGAAACTACTGTCAGATTAAAAACACAGCTACTGTCGGGTTAAAAAATGCATTTCTGCTATATCTTAAACTTAAAGTAAATTTTTTCAAATCAGATTAATTACACTTTAAATCAGCTAATATTCCTCAAATAAAGTTTCAGAAAAGCATGTTGTAGAATAACAACACTTACCGGCGTATGGGTCCCAGCTAGCATCCAGCTGGCAGACAAAAATAAAGCAGGTTGTAACTCAATACAAACCCTGCAAACTGACGATATTTATTGCTGTGAATTACAACAAATGTGGCACAAGGCCAAAAGAGGGTTTGGGTTAAAAAGGACGGCCATCAATTGTCTTAATCTTAAACTTAGCTAGCCACAACCACTGACCCAATCATACCAAACAATATTCCTACCACCAAAACAACACATTCTGACTGATGAATCAAGCTGGTATTTATACAGAAATACCTCCACTCATGTACCTGCAGCCAACCACAGCCCAAGCAATGGACTATCCCACTTGAGCACAATGAGATGCTCCATGGCACCATAAATAGCTCTCTTTCTCAAGGTGGATTATTCTTCTCTCAGCTTGTTCCACAACGGAGTGCTTATTTTTGACAACGTGATTGTTCTACACATATTTTATTTTTGGAATATTTTTTTTAATAAAGAGAATTACATTGCAAATATTAAATTTAATCTATTAGCTTGAAGAAAGATTTTAAATTTTAAAAAAAATTATTTTCTTTTTCTGTATTTTTTCTGGGGGTACCTACTTTATAACTGTTCCAAAATTTGAGATATCTGATGTTGGTTACTTGTATATGCCAATTGAGAAAGCAGACAGTGCTTTCTTTTAAATGAAAAGTTCAAACGCCTCAATTTCATAAAGAAAGAAAAAAAATCTTATACTGAGATTATTAAAGAAAGTCTCCAATAAAAACATATTTAGCACAAATATAACTTTTACTACATTTTATTTTATATATTGTTATAATTGTTCTATTTTATGATTAATTATTGTTGTTAATCACTTATTGCACCTATTAAAATGTCTCAATTGACAGATTTTGTTTTTTTATGGCTTATTTTTGTGACTCAACAATCCCTCGTAGCCACTTTTGTGATGTCAACAAATACTCATTGTAATGCTTGTTGTAGTAGAGACTTTGTAATCGCTGGTACAACTACAGTAACGCTGTTGAACAATACTGGTGTCAGACGCCTTTGAATAATCTCGCACTAATAGTACTTGCTCGATAATACTCACTCAAATAGTAATCCGTATAAAGAATAGAGTAGAGAAATCGTATAGTGAATACAGTAGAGAAATAGTATAGACTAGAAATACAGATCTGAATAGTATAGAGGATAGAGTAGAAATAACAATCAATCTAGACGCCATGTGACTTCCTATATATGTGTTTCCTCTATGGTCACATGATCCACTTAATTCAATAATGGGATTGCCTGTGTTTGCTCACTGGTGATCTGTGTTCAAACTCAAGTGTCGGCAGCGACACTTTATTCCTATATAACACTGAACAACAATTTTGTAGGTCATTTAAAGCCGAGGAACATATTTTGGATAGTAATAATAATTTTTTTTTTTTTTTTTTTCAAATGAATATTGCATTAACAGTTTTTTGGAGATAACAATGATTTTTCCAGATACAATTCTACTATTTAACCCATAGCTTGGGGGAGAAGATGTGGATTCAAACCTTTCCCATTTGCATGTTTTTGTATTTGCATGTAAGTGAATGCAACCAACTCGATTGGAATTTGAACTCGGCTCTCCGAATTCTCAGCCACTATCCATTACACCACCTGCACATCCAATAAAATATTGTACCTGATAAGATCTACACTATGAACAGATCTTCTATCAGTTGCATAATGTTTATTCCAGTATGTTGTTATAATTGTTACACTTTATTATTGACTATTGCTTATTGTGTCTATAAATTAAACTTTATCATATATCGGTAAAAACATAATATAGAGGGCTTAGTAATAAATGCTTGCAAAGCTACCAGGTTGGTTGGCCTGAGTTTACAAAGCAAGTAAGCATTTTTAGTACTTCAAAACGTCATATCTCATTTTTTTTTTTTTAATTAGTTTTTTTTCACAGAAACC
>CAXIWW010000322.1:57500-85000 GCA_964036315.1 Acanthosepion esculentum
TTAAATATTTTAAGCATTCTAATGTTTTACTGGATTTTAGGGATTTGGATTTCATGGTTTTACTTACAAAGACACTTGTTGAGAAAATGTTAGAAAATTACCAATAAATTTTAAATTCCTTATAGTTACCACTCTTATTTTCAGATAATGTGATGTATGGATGTCCATATTTACAAAAATTGGCACACATATACACAAACAGGAAATATCAAAATTCTTTTTAAAATACTGGGGGTTGTTGAATTGTAATAAGATTTTCAATTTATGGTTAGTAAATATAGTTTTTATCTAATAGTACTATCATTTGATAACTACAAATTAATACAGAATTTTAAAAGATTTAAAAATGTATAAATTATTCTAATTAAAACTTTAAAAAATAAAAACAATTCTTATAAAAATTCATTATTCATTGAAAAAAAGTTTTTTTTGTAAGACTATAGTGCCTAGAAAATATTTTATTCTTAAAAGCTTTTCTAATTAAGTAATGTCTTAATTTTAGTGCATTTTTATCTTACAATTCAGAGTAGATTTTTTATAACTGGGGGTCTTGTTTGACCCCCTGCCAAAAAAAATTGCTGATTTAAATTCTCTGAGGACTTGTCCTTATAACTGATATAAACATTAATCACTGCAAAAAAAAAAATATAAAAATTTCATAACATTAAATAAGTGGGTTGTAACTGATATAAGAAAAAATTTCTAAGAGTTTCTAAAAAGGAAACATTTAAAAAATAATTGAATTCATTTATGAATAAGTCCTGAAAGTTTCATTAAAATTCAACAATTATCTGATTTTTTGCAGGAATTTCTAAATCAATGTGTTTTTCACCACAAAAAGATGCTCAAATTTCCCCAGACTAATTTATGGTCTCCCAGTAACGCAAGAAAAACAAGATTTTTAACCAAAATTTTTAAGGTTCTAACAAGGATTAAAACAAATAATTATACATCAAAAATTCTTTGGTTTTCCTCTTAATAATCATGGCTGGACATTTGGCCGACAGACATTTCACCAAAAAAGTACAAGTAAAAATAGTAACAAGCAATACCTTAAGTATTTTAATTAGCAGTATTATAAGGTAGAATAGGACTAATAATTACCAATGAATTTCAAGTGATTAAATTACTAAATCTAAAGTTTTCTTATTTCAATATTTGTTTATTGAAATTAGCATTTTTAAAAATATTTGAGTGTATTTGGGTTAAAAAGTAGCAGCTAATTATTTAAATTCGTATTTAACAGTAAGATAAAAGCCAGTTCATGCCTTTAAGATAATGATTATTAAAAGCGAAATTGAAAGATCTTTCATATCGTAAAAGATTTAAATTTTTGCTGCAGTAAAATGTGCTTTTTTTCAAAATACTTATCTTACAGTAATATTTGAAGTAAAATATATACAGAATAGATTTGAAAAAAACCTGTAAAAAAACCAAAAAAAAACCCTGAAAAATTATAAATTAATGCAGTAAATAAATATAAATATATGTAGCACATTACGATAACGAGTGTGATATACATGTAAGTACATGTAATGTCTGTCGGCCAAATGTCCAAGTACCCCTAATAATAACAAAGATTTTAACAATAAAACTCTGTTTCAGACATTTTTTCATCATGTATGCTTATTTTTTAGTGAATCTTTGGAGGTACCTATATTTATATTATGAATAGGTTTCCCCTTTCTAAGATCTATATTTTTCAATTCTGACAAACATTCTGAGAGAAAGGTCTAATGAGCATTTCATTCAAGCCGTGGCATGTCACTGAAGCAAGCTGATTCCCACCACCACTTCCCATGATTAAAGAAAAAACAAAACAAAAAATACTTACTTTAAATGACGGTTCAATTCTTCCAAGTAGTTTTTCTGGTCTAATATTGTGGCCATTTTAGATTTCCCTTCAGCACTGAAAATTAAATAAAAATAAAAGTGAAATGCAAGATTAACGAAATCAAATAAACATTGGAATTAAGTATGTAAATGATTTTATATATATTTTTAAATTTCTTTATATGAACACAAAAGTTATGTCTATATCTCTGAAATGAGATATTGTGATTATTTACTTTATTCAGACTGTTATCTTCATCTTCATTGACATATGCACAACATTTTGGCCATTGCACGCTCCGGCCTTCTTTGGGTGACTGGAATTTCAAACCAAACCCTTTATTTCGGAATAAAGGGCTGGGTTCGAAATTCCAATCACCTGAAGAAGGCCGGAGTGTACAATGGCCAAAGCATTGTGAATATGGCAATGAATATGAGGATAACAGTCTGAATAAAGTAATCTTTTACAAAACACATTTGATGCATTAGTTGCTCACTTATATCTTTGCAAATAAAACTCTGAAGCCAAAGTAACTAAAATCCAATAATATATTAGAATGCTTAAAATATTTAAGTTTTAAAAGATTTTTTAAGATTACTGGACAGTTAAAAAAAAATATATGAAAAAAGATGTTTACATTGCATTTGTCATGTAATTTTATTATAATTATTTTTCTTTTACATAAATTGGCCAAACATCAGGCTGTCGATAAATGTGTCAACACCTCATAATTCTATATTAATTTGTAGTTATCAAATAATATTGTTAAGACCCCCGTCAACCTTCTGTCAAGGGAAGTAACTCTTACAAACTATTTACACTATTTACATTGTTCAGACTGTTGCTCTCATCTTCATTGCCATATTCATGACGCCACTGTACACTCCAGCCTTCTTCAATGATTGGAATTTTCGAACTGAACCTTTTATTTCATCCACTGGAGTACATTGTTCCATACCTCTTCTTGATGTTTCAGTATCAGTTATTTCCCTTTACCTCAACTTTCCAAGTTTTTGTAGCCAGGTATTGAACTCACAACTCTTTGGGTCAAGTCACTGGATTCAACCAACATTTTTATCCACTGGGGCCATGTGCCCTCGAGGAACAATGTAAATTACAATACCTCATATCAGAAATATAACCAGATACTCTTACAAACTGTTTATTGCTTTTCAAGGTAGTTGAGCATAGCTTCACAGCTTTTCTTCTGTAGGTCTCCATGTTCTGATTTGTGTCAAAATTACTAGTGGACAAGGTAAGTAAACAACATTGTAGTTTGAACTGTTTCCTTTTTTTTTTTTAATCTGACCCTGACAAGCAGTTTTATGTAAAACTCTAGTCAGTCAAAGCAATAAGTCAATTGAACATTTAGTTTATTGATTTATTAAGTATTGTTGCTCTATTTATATTTACCTTATTGATCACTTGACTTTTAATATATATATATATATATATATATATATATATATATATATATATATATATATATATATATATATTTATTTATTTATTTAAAGACATTTTTATGTTTAACATTCTTTTTATAGATACAAGTATTTAAGTAAATGCTCTGTTTATAATAAACAGTATTAAATAACATTTACCGGCCTGAATGTCCAAGACATTTTCATAGAAAATATTCGTCCTCCGGCAGGATTCAAACTTGTATCCTATATGGAACCGTCATATAGCCTGACATGCCTTAACCGATTCGGCCACCGAGGATCGTTCGGTTGACAAGGTCAAATTTACTGATTATAAACTTCAATCTTCCATGAATCTCTCACGTACATTCATAACTGCTCATGGCGTATCAACTGTCAGTCACGTATTGAAAGATACATGATTGCCTACACGTGTATCACGCATGGCACATAACTGACTGACAAAGCTCAAAAGCCACTTGGGGTAGAGAGTTACAGAGTAAGAGGCACAGATTATGAAGATAACAGTTTACCCTAGACTGGAACAGACCAAAATTGTAATGATTAGGGAAGCATCCTCTTGGGAGTCAATTCCACAAAGCAGTGGTATGTGGATAGAAGCTGCTCAATTGGAACTTACATCTCACCAATAGAATATGAATAGAATGAGGATGGTTTTCTGCATGGCGTATCTTAGCCGTAAAGGTTAGAATTAGTGGAACTAAGAAATTTCTATGGAAATCACAAAAGAAACAGTGAGAGACATGTGACATTTCTTCTGTGAGAGAGGGGGTTCGTAGGGTGGAAAATAATTTGTCACCTACAAGGACGTGGAGATGCTTCTGGACTTCATCGAGACTGGAAAGCCATATCCTCTTGCAAAGAATGGCAGAAGGAATTGGGTACTTACTGGAGTGATATAGGGAACTAATCATTTTTCCAGCCTCTTTATCAATGGATCCTATATCTGAGATCCACTTGAGGTCTGGATTGGGTTTCAGTCTCAATAGGCACTCCATGAGAGAGCACCAATACATCGCAATAGGTGAAAATCCAGGGTCCGCTCGGTAATGAAGGAACATCACTAGTTTGGTTTTTGAGGCATTCAATATAACCAGTTGGTTAAACTCCCCCCCCCTCCACTGAGCTGTTAAAGCTCAGTCAGAGAAGAGATCAGCTGCCAAACTTTGGTCATCTAAAGTTTTGAAGGTGCACCAATGTTGGTAATCATGGTTCTCCAAAGATTTCTTTTATTATCTGATTGTCTGTGATTTACCATGATTTCTTGGGAATGAAAGAAGTGCTGTTTCTTTTTGCCTTTTCCACCAAATTCAGAGTTGCTCTTCTAAATTGGCTGAAATTCAAAGTTGAAGAACCCAGCCTACTTTTTGCTGGAGGGAGAAGAGATGGGCTCATGCCTTTCCCAAGTGAAGTGAAAGCGACAGACTCAGCTGGAATTTGAACCCTTCTTGCCAATTCCACTTTCTGCTATGATAGCGCACATCTGCGCTGAGAGATATTTCTAGTTGTAAAAGCTTAAATGTATCTCATGCATCGATGGGAATGTGGCAAAGTGGTTAGAACGTTTGCATTCTGATCATGAGACCTGGGTTCAAATCTCGCCATGGTCGATTTGTCAGGAAGGAGATTTCCTGATGTTATCAGACTGGAGGGAGTCAATCCCAGCATATGGAACCTTTGGAAACTACTTGAAAACCATACCACAGGTTGACCCAAGCTTTGTGAGTGAAATTGGGTAGATGATACTCCTGAGGGCTGTCGATAGCTGTGCTAGCATGAAGTCACAAGTCATCATGGCTAAGGGTTTGAGCCGGCTGGTCTTGTTCAAATGGTCACTCACACTAGATAACACACTCTTTCCCAGAAATTGTAACTAAGGTCGGCTCAGCATAGTTGCAGTATAAACTACAGGTGGACTCCACCGCCCTAGTAGATTGGTATCCTTGAATACGAGTGGCCAGCTATACAGGTCATGCATCTAAGGTAACAGTAGGAAGGTGACAGTTTAACTTGTTGTTTAGTTTCTTCTTCAATATGAGGTTACTCAGTTTCTCTCTGTTCTTCTTCCCTTCAATATATCCCATGAGTGTCAAATTCTCCAAGCCTTCTTTCCTCACTATGTGCCCTAGAAATTTCAACTGTCTCTTTTTGATTCTTGAGTAAATGTCCTTTTTGTTTCCATTTTCCTAAAAACTCCCTCGTTGCTTACAAGCTCCAAACAGTATTCTCAGCATCCCCCTGCAAAGCTATATATTTCTGTCACCTCAAGTTTTCTCTTCGGCTGTGACAACTCTTCAAAAAATATAACTTTTTTTTTGTCAGTCATCGGGCTAACTCACAAACTTCACCTGAAATCTGCGACTTTTTTTTTAACAACAAAAAGAAACAAACTCACCTTTCAGAATCAGGCATTTCCATCGGCACTTTGTTATCTCTCAAATATAAGCTAAAATCTATGACGCCCATCTGTAAAGAGAGAAGCAGAATGTGGTTTCATTTGAAAGTCACTCAAATTCGTTCAGAAAATCCAATTTGCATCTTTCTATATATCTTAATAATAATAATAATAACAATTGACGATCTCGTATCAGGTTGCACGGTATTGGCACCCACTGAATATAAAACCCGGCATGACAGAGTTGGTCAATATCTGCACTGGAAAATCTGCAACTTCTACAGGAAGGAAATTGAAAGAGATTGGTATGAACACCATCCAAACCTGGTTACGGAGATAGGCCCTGTTACAATTCTATGAGACTACACAATACACACAGACAGAACAATCAAAGCTAACTGCCCAAACATTGTTTTTAGAGACAGCAAACCAAAAAAGTCCCTCCTTATTGATATGGCAGTCCCTGCAGACTGCAATGTATCTTTGAAGATCTTCAAAAAGCTATCAAATTACAAGGACTTTGAAATCAAAATCTCAAAAATTGTGGCACATGGGAACATCAACAATCCCTGTTTTAGTTGGAGCCCTCAGATTTGTTGGAAAAGATTCCAATAGACTAATTGAAGGGATTCCTGGAAGCCTATGCCTTAAAGAAATACAAAAAATTGTTCTCACGAGTACGGCACACACGTTATGAAGGGCTTTATCGATGTAAAATATATATTTTTTTTTTGTGTCAGTGGAAAATGTCATGATGCCATTTCTAACCTTAGGTCTCTGGGCGGGACCCGGAAAGAAATGTGTACCCACCAGAAATCAAAGATGATGATGATAATAATAATAATAAGACTGCATCATTGAGGCCACCAAACCAATCATTGAAAAAAGAAAAGAAAATGACTCCTCCTTGATATGAACATATTGTCATGGTCAAAATATTAGCAAGCTTAAGAAGTACACTGTGTGGAACGTCATACTGTCCCAGTTATCAATGGGGCATTGGCGTCTACACAGACTAACTTAAAGACTCGCTAGCTTACAATCCTTCTCTCTCTCATTTTTTATACCTTTCTTGCCCTATCTCTTTCCCTACCTTTCTTCTTGTATCTATCTCTCCCTTTCTTTTCCTATCTACCTCCCGCCCTTTTCTTTCATCCTGGCTATGATGACAGACTACGTCCAGCAGCAAAGCCTATGATGGAGGAGGTGAGGAGCATGGGACCACCTTTTAATTACTGCTGTTCCCAGGGTGGTAACACACGATAGGGTCCCAGGTCCGGGCAAATAGTGAACCTCCAGACTGGGGTCAAAACATGAAAACATAAAAATAAATTAGAAAAAATTACCAGCAATACATTAAAAAAAAAAAACAAAAAAAAACTACCAAAGCTCCCAAGAAAATAAAATTTCATCATTAATGACTCATAGAAGTGTTGATATGCCATTAAACAAACCAAACCACCCTTTCTTGTCTTAGCTCTCTTTCTCCCCTTTCTCGCCTCTCTCTTTGTCTTTATTATCATTCCTCCCTTGTCCTTATTATCTCTCTCCCCTTTTCTTGTCCTATTTACCTCTCCCCCTTTCGTGTCATATCTCTCTCTTCTTTTATTTTCCTATCACTCACTCTCCCTTTCTAAATGTAAATGACATAAATAATGATCTATATTTGTTGAGGAAGTAAAGGAAACCTATTGGCCAGATTAAGAAGACTTAACAAGGCTTCCATTCTGTCATAGCCGGTTGTAATCAGGTGCGAGAAGCTGTTTGATGAAAGTGAGTAAAGATTCTTTGAGGTACTCACAGGCTGGTCAAGATCTTCTTCCTTGATACACAAGTTGCAATCAATCACATTAAGGCCAACTAAGAGTCCAGCTATTACCATTCCTTCATCCTCCATCATAATGGCACCGCGTTCATAGAACTCACTGGAATGATAAACAAAAAAGTAGAATTTAGGAGGAAAAAAGAAAATAAAAGACTAATAAAAGAAAATTTTTTTGCAAATCCAATGAAGCAAATGTATGACAAAATTTGCACCAGAAAACGTCCCATCCAATAAAGGTTGGAAAATAAACCAGTCAAAAGAAAAATGGAGTTAAAAAATAAAGATATTTTCTAATGTTTATAAAATATATTAAAGAAAAAAAATATATAAGTTCTGTATCGAACATATCCATCCATTTAATTTTAACAAAAATAGCCTACCTAGGACAATGGTGCCTTAGTCCTCCTCAAAGTTCTAGCCTTCAAATAATGCACACACATTCTAGCATTCCTTCCACTTTTCAAAACAGTCTGCAATGCCTGTTTTTGCCAAGTCAACATCAGCTGATTTTAATATTCTCCTTAATCTCATCCATAACATTTCAATAGATTTTAGCATTTCAAAAAGACAGACATCCCAACATGCCAAAGGGGTGGAGAAAACAGAATTTTGGGATGATGCAAGATTTTGCCAAGAAAACTTGCACAAGATGTGAAGAATCTAATGCAACAGTCAAACAATATACAAGTTAATTAATAGGGTTTCAAAGCCAACTGAGTAACTCCACAGAAGAGTATCTGTTCACACATGGACAGTAAAGTCCTTTCTGATAGGCTGCTTAATTATGTCAAGCCTACAAAACCAAAATATTTAAAATGGCCAGACTCTTTTTCAAAACAGACCTCAACATATCCAAGAAGCTATTCACTTAGAGCTAGTATAATCCAATTTTTCACCAGGGAATTAAGTGCATTGACAAGGAAGGTGATTATGTTGAAAAAGAAATATTTAGTGTTTTTCATAAAACTAATGACTTGTCAATGTGCTGACACAAATTATAAATAATTAACAAACAAGAACTACTGTATTTGTCTATATTTCTGAGATGAGGTATTATCATTACCTCATCTCAGAAATATAGACAGATAATGCAACGACAAGTTCTGTTCTAATAGATTCCTATATTGCACTTCTTGCTTGTGCAGCTCTCTACTTAATGATCATCAAAGGTTTAAATGCAATGTCAGTCGCCATCTTCTTGCTTGTGGAACTCTCCATCTTCTGTCAATCACCATCTTCAGTCTTCTTTTTGTTCTTTTGTTGTCTTTTCTCCTCACTAACATTTTCTCATCTCTTTTCACTCTCAGTAACCCCATGCATCTCAGTGGCATTAGTGCCTTGCTTGGGGGAGAAACGATTTAAAAAACAAAAAAAATTGAGCGGGGGACCAACAAAACTTGTAAAACCAAAGATGAACTGAAGGCAAAGATTATGGCAGCATTCACTAACTTAAACAAGGATACTGTCCAGAAGAATTGCAGGAGATTCCAAAGTTGTCTGGAATGCATGGTTGAAGCCCTTGGAAATTTTATTGAATAAATATACTCTTTAGTATTTGAAGATATTTTTATGTAATTTTGGTAAATATATGTGTTAAAATAAGATGTCAGTATTATTTTCATTTTTGTGTCATTTAAATGACAATTTAGCCATCGCACCTTGTATATATGATTTTTTTTCTTACCATAATATTATTAAAAATAAGTTATTTTTATAATTAAAGTGACCTATATGATTACACTGAGATGAAATAAAAATTTAGCATTCAGCACTGCATAGAAAAACAACCCTAAATTTTTTTAAATTGAGCCCAAGGAGGAACAAAGAGCAGTGACACGAATCTGCAGAGAACATGTTACCTCATCGATGATAACCCACTGGATCGCCATTACCATCTTAAGCTTGCTGAAACTCCTTGTCAGTGGTGGAGGGTGATGGGCATCCTGCTTCTTCTTCATGTGTCATGCGTGTCTGGCCACTTTTAAACTTCTCAATCTGCTGATACACACTTCTACATGGGAGTGCACTGTCACCATATTGGGTTAAAAGCCTCCAATGAATTTCAGCTCCTGACACACCCTCCAACCAGAGAAATTGGATCACTGCTATTTGTTCCTCCTTGGAGCACACTGCTAACTGAGTGGCCATGTTTACACTGTAACAGCAGCAACTGACGGAATCAAGCTCAAACTTTGATCATGTGACCACAATTATAAGCACATGTGAGCAGAAGGTAGTGTGACAAACCTAAAGATATGTTATGACGAAAGTGCAGATAATTTTTGACTTAGCCTCATATATATATATATGCGTGTGTGTATGTGTGTGCGTGCTCGATTTATGAGGGTCCAACATTCATATGATGTTTATTCTGAAGATAATTAAATCATATAGGCATTAGTATACCAAATGGTAACAACAAATGTTATATCCAAATTTTTGGTTAGAATAGACCCTGTGACACTATAGACATCTGTGTAGAAGAGGGACGATGCAATTTAATCCCGATCTTGAGTGTTTCTGTTTTATGGCTAGTGGGTGGTATTTTTTGAAGTCTGGTTGGCATCCACTTTGTTCAAAGAGGAACAGGAAAGTAAATGAGTGGATGAGGGTTTTTTTGGAGATCAAGTGACAACAAACCAGACACTGATTATTTCTGGATGCTGGTCTGTAATAATGTTAAGGTATGGGATCAAAGAAGTCAATTCTAGTTCAGACTTGTTTGTCATGGGGGTTATGATGCATCACGTTCATATTGCCCACCCCATGTCAGGATGGGCTATAAGGTTGACATAGCAGAATTCATCCCAAGTGTCACCTACCTATCCACCTGATGCACTGAATGTCTAAATATAATATTGGAAACAGGGTTCATATTCTCATTTCTTGATACGGTGTTTGTTTTTCGCCTCTATTAACTTGTGAGCATGCAGTAGGACCTTTCCCAGATTTTGGTGCACACCAACAAGAATCAAAATGCAACATGGAGTAATCATTGGCTGGTTAGTTTGAAGGGTGGGAGGAGTTGCACTGTATATTCCCAGGCGCTATGTTTTTACAACAATAGAACATAAATAAGCCAATTATAATATTCTGTTGGGTTGACCTCAATTTTACGAGTATGACACTGACAAAGATAGAAAACCTCATTGCAGAGAAGATAGATTTACGCTCATATATTACATAAACAGTTGTGTTTTGTTTTGTTGATGCAGGACCAGGATTAATCTCACACAAAACAAGGTGGGTGCTGCTTGACAGGGAATTTGTCATAATGAGGTAAGGTTTTACAAGGCCAGATGCTCTTCCTGATGCCCAATTCAAACATTTACAGTAGTCCAAATAACCTAGTGTTTTTATCAAGATGCTAACTCAAGGAAGGTTGCTATTCAAAGCTTGAGACACCATCCTAGACCCCATATATATGAATAAATACTGATATTTATAACATACTGTAATGATAGTGAATATATATATATACATACATATATATATATATAAATACTGATATTTATAACATACTGTAATGATAGTGAATATATACATACATATATATATATATATATATATATATATATATATATATATATATATATATAGACAGACACACACAATAAAAGTGTTTTCACAGACAAGATTTACCATGTTTACCATGTCTGGGGAAAATTGTATTTAAAAAGTGCTCAATACACAATTAAAAAAAAACTGAAAGTGTAGAGCTAGCTAAATATTACGGAAAAGGTTAGTGTTCGCCAGCTCTCTCTCTCTCTCTATATATATATATATATATATATATATATATATATATATATATATATATATATATATAAAATTGAATGTCAGTGTGTTACACTTTTCTGCTTTACTCCTAGAGGCAGTAGCCCAACCTATACCATTTGTGAACAAATTAAAAACATTTCGTTTCGGATCTGGACCAGCAATCTTAAAATTCTTGATTCCCAGGTTTTCATTACTGCGATTAACTTCCATAATTTTTTGTACAATAACAATTTTTATAACTTGGAAATAAATTTGGGAATAATTTAAATTCACTGCAAAATCCATCAAGAGTCACCTATGAAATAAAAATAATTGTTTGTATGAAAAATAAAGACCTACATACATCAAATTGTCTTTAAATTAAGAGGCAACAGAAGAATAATTGTTGAACTTTTAAAAGGTAAGCTTAAATATTAATGCAATACTGAAAATGATCAATTTTGAGTTCATCTATAGTTTATTGTTGCCTATCACCTTGGCAGCAGCAGGATGTTTCCCAAAAAGAAATCTCCGCCAACAAAGGACAAGATTGCAATCAAAAGAGCAAAGGCAGCAGGGAGGAAAAGAAAGTCGCATGCAAATGAAAACCCAGATCAAAAGCCAGGAGAACTTCCAGTGCTGAGAATATGCAAAGACATTGGGATTCTCAAACTCCTCAACAAGCTGAAGGTCCAATCAAGCACCTTCTGCAGGAGATAGCTTAAATGCCACCTGATAGGGTGGATTTTAAGCTGGCTTTAATCTTTATATGGGCGCATGGCCAAGTGGTTAGAATGTTCGCTTTCTGACCATGAGACTAGTTTGAATCTCACCACGGTTGATTTGCCAGAAAGGAGACTTCCTGATGTTATCAGTCTGGAAGGGGATGATCCCAGCATGTGGCACCTTTGGAAAGTGTCTGAAAACAATACCATAGGTTAACCCAAGCCTTGTGAGTGAAACTGGGTAGACGGAACACTTGGTAGGGGGCATCGATAATTGTGCTAGCACAAAGTCACAAGTCATCATGACTGAGGGTTTGAGTGTGTTGGCCTTGTTCAGATTGTTGATCACGCTAGATAACACACTCTCCCAGAAACTGTAACTAAGGTCTGCTCAGCATAGATGCAGTATAAACCACAGGTTGGCTCTGTGGATGTTGAATAAACACAAATGTGCCTGAGCAAGTGTCTTCAATAGGGATTGGCTAGCCACCCTAGTAGATGGGTATCCTCAAATACAGGTGGCCAGCTATTATTATATATGTGTGTGTGTGTGTGTGTGTGTATTACACACATGTTGGCCATTGGTTCTTATAAGAAGTTCATCTGGCCTTTGAGAGGTCTTGTTTATCGTCCTGTGGGGTGATTTACCACTCTCCTTACCAGCAGAAAAGCTAGTGAGGGAGCAGGTTTAAATGCCAACCACCCATCCATGCAGCAGGTTGTACTGGGTTACTAGTAATAGGCCTAAGCCAGACCTAACTCTCCTTGGACAATATTAATGTTGTAGGGACAATACAATTTCCATTGGCCTAAATTGGGCTGCAATTAAAAGCTAGCTATCACTGATTTGAGAAGACTTAAAAATCTGGTGTTTTTAGGTTTAAGTTTTTAAAGTTGTAGATTTACTATTGGAAAACAATGTTGTCTTCCAAATAGAATTGACTTAAGGTTCTTAATATGACATTATTTCTGGGTTCTCTGAACCACATCTGGTTCTTTCGTTTTTATATGTAGAGCAGAAAGGAAACCTGATAACTCCTCTTGAAAAGGACCCCCAATCAGTGGTTAACTGGGGCAAGAAATGGCTTATAAATTTAAACACCTCCAAAACAAAATTGCTTTCATTTAATCACCACAGAGAACCTTTTCTTTTCTTGTACTTCCAACCTGCACAACTCCTTTCTGAATTCTTGCTTCACTAATAGCTAGAAGCTTTAAAAATTTAAATGCAACATCAATCACTATCTTCTGTCTTCTTGAACCCTGTTCCTTTTTTGTCCTTTCCTCAATCCCCACCATTTTCAATCTTCTCTTTCACTTCCTGTAACCACTTGTGTTCTAATGGCATTGACGCCTTGCTTGGACTGAAATAATTTCTTAAAAAAATTGTATTGATCATGATTTTAATAGACAAATGAATTGAAAACCAGGGAGAATAAGACCGTAAATAGTCAAGAAGGAATACAGGTGTTACTAACAGATAAAGCATGTTATTGTTTTATATATATATATATATATATATATATATATATATATATATATATATATATATATATATATGAAGAAATATAGTTTTAAGGTGTGCTATATTTATGGGATAAAGTGCTCAATATCAGAGATAGAGCGTATGTAAATGTAAATATAAAAGTGAACATTGAAGTCAACACTCATAGGTGTCAGCATGAAACAGCCTCTGAGTGTTGACTTCAATGTTCACTTTTATATATATATATATATATATATATATATACACACACACACACCGGGTGCAACAGCGAAATAGTACAAATCTTATTACAGCATAATTATCTATCCCATAAAATGTATATCTCGAAAAACACTAAAACTGATTTTCTTTTTTCCAGATTTTCAGATGTTTAGCCATCTTGATAACGTTTGTCATAAGAATCACTGAAAAGCCCTTTGAGTTATTCAGCTAGGTTAAAAATGTTTTTTTGTGTCAGCCCTACTGTCTTACCAACTGAGCAATGGTGAGAGGAAAAAATCATTCAGGCCTTCAGTAATGGTACCAACATTCATACTCTGGCTTCCATCTTCAAAATCCATTCAAGAACCCTCAAGAGAATGGTGAATAAGTTTAAAAAAGAGGGAACATTAGAGAAGAAAACTGAATCAGGAGGTCACAACAGGAAAAAGAATCACCGTTTCAACTTAGATCAATTAGAAAAGATCCAACTGAATTCATACATTTGGCATGTGAGAGAAAAGTTTCGCCTACTGCAAAGAGCAGTGAAAAAAAACTTGAAAATGAAATCATACATGAAACATTTTTGTTTATGATTGATATCATTACAATTCTTCTGTTAAGCTTGGAGAATAACGATACATGCTTATTGCTCAAAGTAGAGTCCAGTAGTGTTATAAAAACCTTGGAGAATTCCAGTAAGATATCTTTAATCATTTCTAAGCTGCAATGGTTCAAAGCTTAATCTAACAATTGTTGTACCTGGTGTGTGCGTGTGTGTATATATATATATATATATATTTGTGTATTTAGGCAGCGATCCTAAAAAAAAAAAAAATAATGGAAGCCTTATGAATAAAAACCAACACTTAATAATATCAACTTTGAACATGGACACAATATCTTGACTGTGTTTTGAAAAATGAAAACATTTTATAAAACATACATGCAACAAACTATTTTGTATTTAACAGTTAAAATTTTTAATCCTTGAAAATGGCTAAATGTATAGCCGAAAGCCCTCGGATAAAAAGAACATTCGGACAGTTTTTATATAATTTATCATCTGAAAAGAAAAAAATTATTAGATTGCATGAGAAATTGTATAAAAAACTAATTAAAAGTACCTTGTCTGTCATATTCAATGAAATGTGCATATATATATATATATATATATATATATATATATATATATATATATATATATATATATATATATATACACACACACATTATGAAATGGACAAAGTCCGACAGTTATTTTTTAAGACATTTTTTTTTATATTTTCAATGAAACTTTCTCGGACATTCAAGTTGGTAAATGTTAATACTGTGTATTATAAACAGAGCATTTACTTAAATATTTGTATCTATAAAAAGAACGTATAAACATAAAAAAAAAAGTCTTAAAAAATAATTGTCGGACTTTGTCCATTTCATAATGTGTGACGTCATTTGTTTACATTTGGATACGCATTGAGCAGATATGAATGTACGAGAGAAAATCATGGAGAATTGTGTTTAAAGACAGTAAAATCGACCTTGCTAACCGAACGCTCCTCTGTGGCCCAATTGGCTAAAGGATGTCAAGCTATATGACGGTTCTGTATAGGATACAGGTTCAATTCCTGTCGGAGGTCGCATATTTTCTATGAAAATTTCTCGGACATTCAGGCCAATAAATGTTGTTAATACTGTTTATTATAAACAGAGCATTTACTTAATTATTTGTATCTATAAAAATAACGTATAAGCATAAAAAAAAGTCTTAAAATATTATATATATATATATATATATATATATATATATATATATAAAATGTGAATACATTTCTAATGATTTTACTAAGCCATTGAAAATTCAGGAAGAAATGATTGTACACAGTACCAAAATGAAAATAAGTATTACTTATGGTGTGAACATATACCAAGTACCCTCAGCTTTCCCCCCACCCCAGATCAATCAGCTTCTGCCTTGTGAAATCTTTTGATCCTTATTTGCATCAATGCAAAAGTTGCAAAGGGCACAGTGTACAATTAAACGGAATAGAAGGTGAAATATCGCCATGGCAACAAAATATGAATCCTGTTCTTGATATAATGAGTCCTTTATTCACTATTGTTCTAACTCAGACATGCCATTCACTATAGTGCATGTATGTGGCACTTAGGTTCCTTTGCCTCTTTTTACTTCATCTGAATGACTTATCAACATGACTTATTGGACAGATGGCTCCTCTTACTCTAGCCATAACAATGACTGATCTCTAAAATACAGCCTGACTATATAGATCCCTCAGGAATTACCTACCTTCAAGCAGAGTGTCAGTTGATCCCAAAAGATTTTATTTATTTTCTTTTCCTTTGTTTATGGACAGCAGATAATTGCTTTGAAGTTCTCATATCGCCATTTTACTGGTGAGGCAGTTGATAATTGTTGTAACCTAGGGAAGGTTACTGAATAGAATAATCACACAAAGGTTGGTAATGAATGATAATACTTAGGACTCGCCAATGGCACATAGAAGTAGTAGTCGACTGCTAGAATTGAATCAAGTGAATTCCACAATAAATCTCCAACTGCAGACCAACATACAGTATTTACTACTGTATTTATCTTAATTAGGTTATATTCATTATCGCCCATAGGTATGCTACAAGTTATAAAACATCAGCTACTTCAAGCCCAGATAAAATCATTTACTGTCCAACTGATTACATCAGTCATCTAACCGATTGAGAGAAGGCCTACAAGGACTCATTTCACTATTTTAACACATTTTTACACTGTAAACTGTGCCCATAACTCTGTAACTCTTGAGTGGCTCATGGGTATTGTACTGGATGAACATTAATGTAAAAAAAAAAAAAAATATGACAGGCAGCTTGTGATTGCAACTTTGGCTGTCTCACCTTTATGTGGAATGTGGCTTGATTATATAAGCCCATGACTGGAATTCCTTATCTTCTGGCCAAATGGCACTTGATCTTGAAAGTTTTTATTTTATTTATTTTTTCTTTACTTGTAGACAGCAAGTGGTTGATTGGAAGCTCTCATATACAAATTTTACAGTTGGTTGTCATAAAACTACTGGCATGCCAGGCTCAGATAAAATCATTTACAGTCCACTTGACTACATTGATGTTGTAAGCCAATCAAGTGGGGAGCCATTGTGTGAAAATTAAATACATCAATTAGATGTGTCCATTTGCTATTCAAAAGAAAATGAAATGCAGGTTTTATGCATTACTTACCAAAGTATATCATCTTTCTTCTCTATGATCAACTTGAAATAATCTGCCAATGTTTTCTGCATCAATGCCAAACGAAGCCACGCCCGTGCTCTGCCCAATGGAGTTCTACAAATTAGAAAGAATTTATTATTAAAATAAGAAATGATATTCATTGTACCTGAAACTGTTTCATAAAATCAATTCTCTAGGTATTAATTTACTCTCAACATATACATATGGAATGTAGAAAATACCTTAGCATTGTTTGCTCATCAGCAATCAGACCACAGTTTTTTCCAGTTATGATAAACAGTTGAATTCTTAATGATAAAAGTGTTTACCATAATTCCCCATGTATAATACGCATTATTTTCAAAAAAATAATAAGCAAATTAGAGGTGTGTATTATGCACAACTAAAAAATTATCCTTAAAAACTTGCCGTTTCATAAGTCGATTTCAGTTGCGAAATCTCTACTCACCACAAGCATCCGACAATTTGACACTAACATTTGGCGATTGCGACCCCAACATCATAAGGATATCAAATACAATCATATGTACCTAACAATACTTACAAATGTAAAATAAAATAAGAATTATCATAAAAATTAGAATAATATTATATTTATTTTTAATAAGAGTAGGAAATGCCGGCCATAATGAAATTTGAGAGGTACAATTTGTAGGATTTGATTACCAAACAAGGGGTGCATATTATGTGTGAGTAGAAGTATTTTCCCACACTTTCAGCCCAATTTCAGGGGTGCATATTATGGATGGAGGCATATTATACATGGGGAATTACGGTAATATTTTTGTTGTAAATTCTCAAGAACAAAAAATATATATAAAACACTTTCATCATGTGTTTATGTTTTATTCCAAGTTTAATCATTGCTTTGTAAAACAATAAACATTGCCGAAGAGTGAAGGTAATTAAAAAAATGGTGTCATATGAAAAAGCTTCCTTTTTACACTGTCTTATTGCAGGCACATTTACTCATGTTTATCAAAAATTTATTTGCTTTTTAGAGAGAAAAGGTTGATTGTTCACGTTCTACTGCCCATGCCTCATGATATCCTGTCTAGTTTTTGCTTAGTATAGCTCCGCCTAGTGAATTAAAGTTTTGGTTTGTGAATTTGGTGACATAGTAATTGTGAGTTCAATCCCTCGACCAGGCAGTGTGTATTTGTAGTCAGTGGAAATTAGGTGCACAATAACTGAGCAGCACTAAAAGAGATAGACAGTGAGAAAGGAACAATCTACCACCATAGATTGAATAAAGGGTTCAGTTTGAAATTCCCTTTAGGTAACCCAGAACAATCTAGTTATTACTTGTCCCATCGTAAATAACAGTTAAAAAGGTAAATAATGATTGAGAAGCCTTCATTCATCATGCATCATTATGAGATTATGAGGGCTCACTGCAAACTAAGCAAAGCCACATCTTCATTTTATTCTCCATCTGTTGGTTTGGTTGTTTTTGTTTGGCAGCATATCATCACATATGGTTTATTTAATGCCAAAATCTAAATCTAAATATTCAAACTTTATAATTAAATCAAAAGAATGACATTATTTCATGATTAAATTAGAATTACTTAGCTGAATTTTTTTTTTTACCAAATATTCATACAAAATTTAAAAAGTGAAAATGTGTTTTTCTGTACAAGAAATGAAATTAATCATAGGAAATTATTTTTTTTTTAATTCTTTTTCTTTTTTAACAATGTAAGCTATCTTCAATTTTACTATAAAAATGTATTGTTGCTAATTTTTTGAAAAATGTATTGTTGCTAAAATTTTGAAAAAAATGTATTCTTGCTAATTTATGAAAAAATGTATTGTTGCTAATTTTTTGAAAAATGTATTGTTGCTAAAATTTTGAAAAAAATGTATTCTTGCTAATTTATGAAAAAATGTATTGTTGCTAATTTTTTGAAAAATGTATTGTTGCTAAAATTTTGAAAAAAATGTATTCTTGCTAATTTATGAAAAAATGTATTGTTGCTAATTTTTTGAAAAATGTATTGTTGCTAAAATTTTGAAAAAAATGTATTCTTGCTAATTTATGAAAAAATGTATTGTTGCTAATTTTTTGAAAAATGTATTGTTGCTAAAATTTTGAAAAAAATGTATTCTTGCTAATTTCTGAAAAAATGTATTGTTGCTAATTTATGGAAAAATGTATTGCTAATTTATGAAAACTTGTATTGTTGCCAATTTATGGAAAATTGTATTGTTGCTAATTTATGGAAAAATGTATTGTTGCTGTTTTTTTTAAAAATGTATTTTTTCTATTTTTCTGTAAAAATGTATTGCTGCTATTTTCTGTAAAAATGTATTATTGTTATTTATTTTTAAATGTATTTTTGCCATTTTTTAAATGTATTGCTGGTAATTTCACTACAAAAATGTATTCTTGCTATTTTTTGGTAAAAATGTATTGTTGCTAATTTTTAAAAAATGTATTGTTGCTATTTTATAAAAAAAATGTATTGCTGGTAATTTCAGTACAAAAATCTGTTGCTGCAAATTTTTTATAAAAAGGCCATTTTTATAATAAAAATAGCAGCAATAGAGCTGGCATTTTTACTATAAAAATGTATTTTTATACTTTCCTTGTCTTTTGATTTTTGGGGGCTCACTATTTGCCTGTAGCTAGGACCCTAACAGGTGATTGTGACACTATTTGTTAATGGTAAATAATAAGAAGGCTTTTTGGATAGAAGGAATGATATACCAATAGGCCATTGTGGGAAAGATTAAAGATTTTATTTCTCAAAAAGCCAAGAACCAGACAGCTAGCTAAAAACAACACTCAATTTTACAACCGGCCATATGGTAAATATTTGACACTTTGATGAATGACCAACAGCTAAAAGTACGGGTTGTGAAGGCGATTGGAGAGAATCGAATGAGATTTAAAATCATAATTCAGAGATAAGGGTTTTCTTGGAGAATCTCCTTGATGGGACCCAAAAGAGTAGCAAACCATCTGGTTTGTGTTTCAATTTTGGACAAGGAAAAACATAAGGTTGATGCGGGAAAATTTTCTGCATAGACGACAAGTTTGGAATGATAATTCTTTTTGATTAACAAACTTGAAAATAATCTTTGCCAGGCAGTCAAGAGCCATTGGTCGAGTGGTGGCCATGGTGGCAGTTGCATATGAGTCACTGAAGAAGGTGGAGGAGCTACCCACGCCCACTAAGGAGTATTGGTGAGAGATGCTAATCAGAGAAGGTGGAAGTTATGGGGCAGATTAATGCCTGTAACCGTCAACAGTGGAAGAGGGGAATCTCCCAAATTAGGAAGTAATTAATTTTCAGAACCCAGACAATGGAGAAAGGGTTCTTTGTGACGGGTAGAGAAGATACTGTATACCCAGCTGCATCACGCCCCCATGACATTTTGGGTGAATGTCAATAAATATGATTGCCTCGAGCAAGAAGACAGAGAGATCATTCCAACCACTGGACGCGAGACACACCATGTGACTATCTGCCAACAAGAACCTCCGACATCAACCTTATGCCAAACTTCACCAAATTCAGCAAAACAAACTTTACCAAGTCAACAAAGTGCCACGTGTGATTTAGAAGCAGGTTGGGTCAATAATCGTCTGCATGCAAACTCTTAGAATTTAACAATAATTAACCAACTGTTGTATGAATGACCTTATATAAAAATAGTATTTATTTTATCCAACTGTTATTTTCTTTCTTCTTTGTGTCTTCATTCTGCTTGGATCAGCCCAATACGAAGATATCTGACGACAATTGGATCTTGTCTGACCTTATGAACAAAACCAAACACAATGTGGGATAAGGCAAGGCCTGGATCGAAGCAATCACCTATTTGATCAGCTACAGGTACTGGATATTCAGACAACCAGGGAGGGGCTTGAGAGTGACATGCTACCACCCCAGGTCAGGGTGGACCTGGGAACAACAGCAATTAAGAGGTGGCATACTCCACGAAACCTCCAATCTCTCAATCAGAGGCCTTGCTGACAGATGTAGTTCATTGCCATATCCAGGATGATATGGTAATTTACCCACACATGCATGGACTCTCCTAGCTATAAATAGGAGCAGGTACTGCCTTTTAGAGAGGGAAGTTTCCAGCAGTCAGTTCTGACAGTCAGACTGAACATTCTTGCTGTACCACTCTCGTTTGTATATGTTTGTATTACTGTTTCTGTTAATATATTTGTTTAACTCAATTCCTCTCTTGTGTCTTTATTTCTGGCCCTAACTAGGCCACGACACAGGATGACCATCTGTTGGAAAAACAATTTCCAAAAGTTCTGTGAAATTCACTTACTTGATGTTCGGCATGTCTCTCACACTGGTCGTAATCTCAGCAGCTTCAGGTGCAAACTTCTCAATGATTTCTAATACTCCCCAAAATTCACGTTTGTCTCGTAGAATACCTTTCTTAGCTGAAAATAAAAAAATGACATAAGAAAGAATATATAAGTATCCGTGTAATAATTAACAATTTTATTAAAAAAAAAAATAATTAATCAGTATAATGGCTGACCCATCTGCTATGGCTGCTAGATAATCCCTATTGCAGATGCCTGCTCAGAAACATCTGTGTTCAACACCCACAGAGCAGGGGAGTGGTTTATACTGCAATTATGCTGAGCTGGCCTTATTTACAATTTCTGGGAGAGAGTGCATCATCTCAACAGTTTGAACAATGCTACTACACTCAAACTCGAGGACTTGTGACTTTGCGTTAGGACAACCACTGACAAACAATTGGCATAATTAGAAAAAAAAGGCAGGAAGGATAAATCATCTCCTTTGTCAGCTTACGAAAAATGACTGAATTATAAAAAATTAAACTAATTTTTAAGATATACACAGATTGGGTTGTAGGGTTGTTGGCAAAAAGGACAGCTCAACATACAAATTACAAATTGGAGATACCAAAATGAAACAAGTACAACAATTTAAATATCTGGGAAGAATTTTAACAGAGGACATAAGTTACAGCACTAAAATCCAAAGGCACATTGGGATAGAAAAAAATGTTTTATTAAGGAGAGAGAACAATAAAAGAACGAGAATTAAGAAGATTAGAAGATAAGGATTGACATTGCATTTAAATTTTTGAAGAGTGACTGGAAAACAATCCGAAAGGAAACTACAAATGGCATTCAAGTTTCAATAAATATGGAGTGTGTATATATATATATATATATATATATATATATATATATATAGATAGATAGATATAGAGAGAAACAGAGAGATAGATAGGATAAAAAACAAATAGATGTTTATAAATTGAACGTTTCGCTTTTATTTAAGCATCATCAAAAAATGAAATATGAAGGAGAAAAAGAAACTTCTGACATTTTTATTTTTGTGCTGTTCGTTTTTCATTGGTTAAGCAGACCTCACGTGCATCTGTCCTGTCAAGCAGTCCTGGGTTCTTATTTAAGCTTGAATGCAGACTTCTATTTGAAATACCCAACTATTTCAGCCATGTGGCAAGCTCATATAGTAATGCTATAGAACTTAACTTTGTGTGGCACATGACCAAAGGGAAGAAAAGTGGGATAGGGAAAAATGTGTTACCTTGAAAAATCAGCACCTAAAATCTTGATTTCTATTTAGGCTTGAACCCAGATTTCTATTTAAAAATATCCAACTATCTCAGCCATGTGGCAGGCTCATATGGATATTTATTGAAATTAACTAGCCTTTCCTCATAATAAAATCATTCACCTTGCACGATG
Organism: Acanthosepion esculentum; assembly: GCA_964036315.1. Classification (NCBI taxonomy): domain Eukaryota; kingdom Metazoa; phylum Mollusca; class Cephalopoda; order Sepiida; family Sepiidae; genus Acanthosepion; species Acanthosepion esculentum. The sequence goes on from CAXIWW010000322.1 coordinate 80,184, forward strand.
TAAAAATTATAGAATCTGGCCTACAGATGAGCAAGGAAGTTGAAAACAACTTATATAACAACATTGATCCATTGTAAACATACAACGTGACCCTCGTTCAAGCTTTCAACTGATTGACCCGTGGTTAGCCCAGGTTGCATTTCAATCCTTTATCTCATCTTGTGCACTGAAAACTGGGAAGGGGCCTGCTGCATGCCTTATATTATATATTATGAAATGGACAAAGTCCAACAATTATTTTAAGACTATTTTATGTTTATATGTTCTTTTTATAGATACAAATATTTAAGTAAATGCTCTGTTTATAATAAACAGTATTAACAACATTTACCAGGCTGAATGTCTGAGAAATTTTTATAGAAAATATGCATCCTCCAACAGGAATCGAACCTGTATCCTATACGGAACCGTCATATAGCCTGATATGCTTTTACCGATTTCGCCACAGAAGAGCATTTCGGTTAGCAAGGTCAATTTTACTGTTTTTAAACTGCAATTCTCCATGATTTTCTCTCATACATTCATATCTGCAAATGTAAACAAATGACGTCACACATCATGAAATGGACAAAGCCTGACAATTATTTTAAGACAGTTTTATGTTTATACATTCTTTTATATTTTTTTTTTTATGTTTATACATTCAGGCTCATTGACGGTTCCGTATAGGATACAGGTTCGATTCCTGTCGGAGGATGCATATTTTCTATGACAATTTCTCAGACATTCAGGCCAGTAAATGTCGTTAATACTGTTTATTATAAAAAGAGCATTTACTTAAATATTTGTATCTATAAAAAGAATGTTAAATATAAAAGTGTCTTAAAATAATTATATTATTGTCATGGGTCCTTACCTATAACTACAGAATGAACTCTTCCTAACACTATGTATACTACGCCTCTCAAGAGAGAGGGACGAATTGAGTCAAGCCAATAGTAGTTCACTCCAAACCAGACTTGACAGTCATACTAACACCTTCCACATCTTGTATTATTATTCCGTGTAATATATCTTTGTTATTTCTACTCTTGTGTTTGTGTTATTCTTCCTTGGTCCTAACCTGGACCATAACAATTATATATAGATGTTTTTATTCAAATTAATTTGAGGTGTGGCACATCGCCAATATGGAATAGGGAAACACCTGTTACCTTGAAACAAAATCAGCTATGTGGTGGGTCCATATAGATGTGTACTAAACCGAGTGTGGCCAAATTTAAAAAAATATAGGGGTAGAAGAGACTGCCTTACCATGAAAATCAGCATCCAAAATATTGCCTTATGCTGCTAATTCATTACACCTGATTATTTACCCAAACAGATTAACTGAGATTAAGATAACAGATTATATTTACACATCCGAAGAAGCCGTAACAAATTTCATCATATTTAATCGAAAGCTGTCAGCAATCTCCCAACTGACAAGTGAGTTCACATCCCCCACCTGACAATAAACAGTAGCCAGTTGCTTAATGACCAGGTTGCCTTTCTTCATAATAAAATCATCCACCTCGCACGATGTAAAAATTATAGAATCTGGCCTACAGATGAGCAAGGAAGTTGAAAACAACTTGTATAACAACATTGATCTGTTGTAAGCATACAACGTGACCCTCGTTCAAGCTTTCAACTGATTGACCCGTGGTTAGCCCAGGTTGCATTTCAATCCTTTATCTCATCTTGTGCACTGAAAACTGGGAAGGAGTATGCTGCATGCCTTATATAGAGAGAGATGTTTTATTCAAAGCTTCACCTGCTCGTCCTGGTTAGTAGTTAAAGGCAACTTCTGCTATAACAGCTCTACTTCCTACCAACTCCTTCCTTCCCTACCTACTCATCCGCATATGGTGGTTGGTAATACGAAAATCGGAGCTGCAACAGAAACACATCCATCTTCCACCAAGAGCAGCCCCTGAAGAATAAGCCACCCATTTTTCGGGTGAAGAATTGCCAAGGGAAGCAACTGATGGATATTAAGAACTAACATTCATAAAGAAAGTAAAATCCAGATACTTGCAGACTATGTAACCTAAGTCGTTCACTTCAACACACCAAACACCTCCCTATACACTTGAAAGTCATATATAATCACAATAATAATATCGATAATAGAATTAAACAAACACGCACACCTACATACCTCTAAATTTCCCTATCTAACAGTAACACACGTACTGACACCACTAACTCCTGCAAGACTAGCTAGAAATTTGATACACACCTTTACAGGCACACACTTCTCGCTTGCCTCTCACTGCCATCTTCAGGAATTAAACATACAGACAATAGTAAAAAGACACAAAAATGTCCACTAGAATCCAGATGCACACACATGGAAACATGTCAAGATATAAACACATCTATCTGATGAATGAAAAACGAACAGCACAGAACTCAAATGTAACAACATTCTCTTCCACATTTTCTAAAATTTCTGATGAAACTTAAATAAAAGCAAAACATGTTACATTAATAAACATTTCCTATTATATATATATATATATATATGTAGTGCATGTGCAACCAGGACAATAATTACACGTCCTGGGTATGACAATAAACTGCATCCGCGTCCTGGGTAAGACGATAAACTACATCCAACAGCAAGGCCTCTGATCAAGAGGTTTTGAGGAGAGTGGAACCACCTCTTAATTGCTGATGTTCCCAGGTCCACCCTGACCCGGGGTGGTAGCATCTGTTAGGGCCCCAGCTATGGACAAATAGTTAACCCCGAAACTGAGATAGGTTTTAATACCAGAAATACTTTGTAAAAAATTATTACTAGGAATAAATTATTGAAGAAAAAAAAACTTTTACCAGCAATATATTTTTGAAAAACAAATATTACTAGCAATATGTTTTTGAAAAATATATATATATATATTACCAGCAATACATGTTTTAAAATAATATTACCAGCTATACATTTTTGAGGAAAAAAAATATTACCAGAAATAGATTTTTGACAAAACAAAATATTACCAGGAAAAAAAGTTGTCGGCATTAAATAACCCATTGAGGTTGATATACCATAAAACACAACAAACAATAATTACTATGGACAATTTCTCCATACACTCACACCTCAATAATGAAAAAAAAATTCTAAGTATACAAGAAAAATTTACAAAAGATTTTTTACAATATATTCCTTGTCTGTCATATTTAACCCATTAACTGCGAAATTTTTTTAATACGCATTTTTGGCCCAGCAGGTGTCTTAGGAGTTTATTTATTCCTTATGTTTAATGTCAGTAGTTACCATTGTCGTTTTTATAGAAACTAGAACATCAAATATATATGTGTATAAAACATCAAAAAATAATATTGATTAGAAATAATAAAAATACTTTTCAAATTAGTCATTATTTTTCTACTTGTGAAATGTAAAATTACGACAGAAAGTGTCTTCTTACGGCTAATGATAAAAACTTTAAAGGCTAAGTGTTGTAAAATATACCTCTGCAAATGTAATATATATAAGTAATTCAATGTAAATACAAGGAATAACATGAAGTGAGTTAAATTTTAACAGATCCCCAAATGGGGCTCATGGCAGGTAATGGGTTAATGAAATATGCATAAAGTCTTTCTACCAAATTAATTACAATATACATATACATACATATTTGTGTTTTACTATAAAACAAAGTGTACAAACACTTAGCAGCAGCAATAAAAGAACAAGTGTTCAGTCTCAAAAACACTGCCTATGTATATAAAATAATAATAAAATGAACCTTGCCTCTCCATACCATGACTCAGCATTTCCTACCAGAATCAATTTTCAGGTAAGAATATGAATTAGTAATATTCTCACCTGAGAAAGATTGCTTCTGGAATGAAACTCAGTACAGAGAGACATAGATTATTTTATTTTGTTATATATATATATATATATATATATATACATACATACATACATACATACATACATACATACATACATACATACATACATACACACACACACACACACACACACACACACACACACAGAGGGTTATTCAAAAAGAATAAACCGATTTCATGATGCATTGCTTCAATTCTCAAGTATCATCATGGAATGAATCATGACCATTTGAAAGAGAAGTTTTCTAAGTTTTGAATGGCTGCCACAGAGGCACTGTAGTCGCGTTGTATTTCTAGCAATGGTCAGTTGTTTGTTTACCATCGGAATGGCGAGTCCTCAGCAAAAGGTGTTCTGTGTTCTCTAAAACAAATATGGTAGTGACGGTGCAGCATGCTTTTCAAAGGCATTAATCTGCCCTCTCCTAAAAACATTCGGCTGTGGTTTAAACAGTTTCAAGAGAGTGGGTGTCTGTGTCAAAGAAAAAGTCCAGGATGACAATGAGTTTCAGAGCAACAAGATGCGAGAATCCATACTGTGTTTGTAGGGGAGACCACAAATCAAGCTAGCTGCGAGCATGCAATCTCTCACTATCTGACATGTGCTAAAACAACATCTACATTTGAAACCTTACAGACTACTCTTAGTTCAGGCACTTAACCAAGACCTTGCTCTTTGCCCCAAAAAGTTGCTTGTAAGTAGAATACTTGAAATTATATATATATATATATATATATATATATATATATATATATATACATACATACATACATACATACATAGGTAGATAGATAGAGAGGGAGATCTATATAGATATATAGATATAAAAATAGTATATTTATCTATTTTTATCTTGCAGCCTAAATATTCAAGAAATCTTATTAAAGAAAATGACTTTCATTTGAATGCCATGCATAGCACCAAACGTGCTCAGAAATATCTAAACTGTCCACTGTCTACAAGT
>CAXIWW010000323.1:0-20000 GCA_964036315.1 Acanthosepion esculentum
TATTAATGCAAGTATCCCCCGGGGCACCATTCTTGGTCTTACTCTGTTCTTAATGTTCATTATCGACGTTCCCCATAGCATCATCTCTCAACTTGCTATCTACGCTGATGACACAACAATTGAATCCTGTCCCAATAGTAAGTCTGATCAGTTTGATAAGATCAAAATGGCGTCTGATATCCAAAACGACCTTCAGTCTGTTGTTAACTGGGGGCAAAGAATTGTTAATTTTAATGCCTCCAAAACTAAAGTACCCCCTTTTAATCATCTGAGAGACCTCTCTCTGCCCACCATCAGCATGACCGATTCTGACCCGGTTTGTTTTACGGCATATCAACACCTCAATGGGTTATTTAATGCAGATAAGATTTTTAGGATATGTTCGTATGAATAGAATATGAATTCCTTATAAGAAATCAGCTTGTAGATCAGGTTTCAATGACGTATATTTGCACAGAGGGTTTTTGTCGAGAGTCAAATATATTGCTATCCACTGTCTTCCTGATTACCCTTGTTCTCGCTCCTTAGCAATGTTTCTGTTTCTAACTCTTCCACACCCAGTAGCCCCCCCCCTTGTGTCTCAGTGGCTTTATTGTCTTGCTTGGGATGAACTCGATTAAAAAGAAAAATATGGTTCAAGCTTTCGACTTTCTTAAGTCATCATCAGGATATGTAGAGACAAATGGTGATTTCGTAGAACGAGTGTTGAGATGTATGAGAAGAGTATTGGGACATAGGTAAAAGTGTGTGTGTGTGTTTTATATACATTTGAGGATTCGGTCTCTTAAATTATAAATGTTTTTATTTACAGATGGTTGTTTTTGTTGTACGGCTATTGGTTCGAGGATCACAAGTCTGTTTTTACTATTTGATTTCGCTAGTATTTTGATATTGCTTATGAGTAGCTGTCTAATGTTACTATAGTCCTTATGCTTATTAATAAGACAATTAACACTCACAAACCAGCAACTTAAGTTTCCGTTTTTGACTTCAGGCTGTTTGCGAAAAAAATTAAAATTTTTTTTCAAAACATCAATTACACCAAACGGTGTCACAAATTTGCATATTCATTTGCAACTACATATAAAATTCTGTGACTTTCATTAGTCCGTCAGACTCTCTAAAATAACCATACATCGACCGATCGAAACTAATTTTTTGGGAAAAGTGCAAACGGATAAGGGAGGTGTACAAAGTACAGTTGGTTTTTACTAGGGTGCATAGCTTAGTACAATAAATTTTCATTAATCTTTCGGGAAAAATTAAATTTTATTATTTAACATACAAAATACTCCCACTATTTTAAAAACAATTTAATGATTAAAATAGCAAATACTTATTTAATAAAAATGCAATATTGTTTTTTGCATATCTTTTCTTTAAGTTATTATATACAAGAATCCAGTTTCCATTTTGCACTACGTTTGCGAGAACTATGAACAAATCACGAAGCCAAACGCTTAAAAATGTGAGGAATTTGGCTCAAGAAAGAAATATTTATGTATGGCCAATTGTATGTTGCATGCTCAAGAGTAAGAAATCATAATTTATTCTTCGCTGTTAAAAAGGAAAAAAAGAAATTTTCTTAAAAACTTGTTCACCATAAAGTCTTATAAAGTTAAATTAAAGGAATTATTAAACCGCAAAGTAAGGTTTTTTTGTGAAGTATTTTTACAAACAACTCAGCTTGTTCAAATTTCATCGATTGGTTTGCGAAATTGAACGAAACTTCGAGTTTGTAAATCTCGGAAAAAAATGCTAGCGATAACTTCAACAATACTAAATACTGTGAGGATTTCAACACGCGTCAGTGTTGCAAAAAGTTGTAGTTATTAAATGTTTTACTTCAGCCATATTTGAAACGCAACAGTAAGTATTTCCTTGCATGTCTGAAACCGACATTATTTTGCGTTTTATTTAAGATTTTTTCCTGTTCTTTAAAACGCATTATTGCTATTTTTTGTCCTAGTATAAATGAAAATATCTGATATCACTTTTCGGCAAACTTGAACCTTCGTATCCGAAAAAAAAAAAAAAAAAAAAAAAAAAAAAAAGCAGTGTCAAAAGAATGGTTTTTCCACCGACATTGCTATCATTTTAACTCGCTTCACTGCAATTTGTGGTTATAAAAAGCGAATCTTCGACATATAAACAGAAAATATATTAAATAATTGTCGGACTTAATCCATTTCATAATATGTTGTCAATGTTTGCGTTAAGGTACGTTTCGTGAGCAGATATGATCGTTCAGGAAAGATTGTCGAAGATTTGTTGTTTATAAACAATAATTTTGACTTTGCTAACCAAACGCTTCTTTGTGGGTGAATGGTTAACAGCACGTCAGATCAAATGATGCTTCCCTTTGGGGTTCGATTCCTGTCGGAGAAGAAAATATTTTCTATGAAATTTCTCGAACATTCAGGACGGCAAATGTAATTAATACAGTTTTCTTTTGCGAGCCGGGAATCGTTATAGACAGAAATTTGGAGTATCTAGGGGCTCACCGCTCAGTGGAGTACTAGCATGCCTCTTCCTAGAATTTTTAGAGTCTGGCCACCCCTTTCAGTGTACTCCCCCACAAAAAACAAACATACTTTCAATATATTAATCATGCTCTAATAATGACACCACTACCAGAACTGGTTGATAGATTTAACAAGGTAGAACATAAAATCACTTTCACCTACGAGATAGAACTACAAACAAATGCGAGCTCCACCGAACAATCAGCCTAATGAGCCACGCCACAAAGCTCTTCATCTGTATTCTGATGAACAGAGCACGCAGTAGAATCGGGCCTGAGATAAGACGAGAACAGTGCGGGTTCGTCAAAGACACCGGAATAAGGAACTCGATATTCATGCTTAGAATGTTATCGGAAAGCGCAATACAGATGCAGAAGAACGTGTATCTTTGTTTGTATAGACTACGCAAAGGCATGCGACAAAGTACGCCACAAGGACCTGCTAGAACTGCTCAGCAACCTTGATATATTCGGGAAAGATATCAGAATAATCAAGAACCTATACTGACAGGAAACGGCACGCATTCGCATCGAGACTGAGCTCAGCGAATATACAAAAATAAAAAGCGCCGTATGTCAAGGATGTGACTTCTCACCGGACTTATTCAACTTGTACTGCGATGCATTTCTGAGGGAATTGGAGATCCTACCAGGATTCAACATTAGCGGCCACAACTTTACCAAAATATGATAAGCAGATGACACGATACTGATAGCAGACACGGAAAAGAAACTACAAAACCTCATACAGAAGGTAGCTAGGGAGAGCGAGAAGAAAGAGCTAACCATAAACTACAAAAAGACAGAATGCATTGTCATCAGTAAAATGATGAGCCCAAAATACGATTTGTAGGTCGGGGACACTAAAATCAAACATGTGCGGAAGATTAAGTATCTGGGAAGTATTCTGCCGGAGGACGCTGAGATCCGAAGACGGATTGGGATTGCCAAGGATGCATTCCAGAAGCTGGGCAGAGTACTGCGAAACAGGAGGAATTCTATGGTGACAAAGAAAAGAGTACTGAGTGATATCTGTTCTCCTATACGGTAGCGAATGTTGGACGGTATCCTCAAGGATGAAGATTCGAGGCGACGGAGATGTGGTTCTACAGAAGGATGCTGAGGATATCAAAGACCGAGCATGTGAGCAACGATGAAGTCTTAGAGGGGATTCAAACAAAGAGGAAGCTTATTCTTAACATAAGCAAAAAGGTAGATGAAATTTCTGGGACAAATGATGAAAAAGGAGGGCCTGGAGAATCTGATACTCGCAGGACGAATAGAGGGAAAGAGAGAGGGAAAGCAGCGCATGGCATACGTGGCGGGCTTGGGCAGGTGGATGGCGGAACGTGATCTGGGGAGTTGGCAGAAACACAAAACCTGTTGAGAGCCACAATGGATAGGGGGAAGTGGAGGGCCATGATCGTCTACGTCCCGAAAGGACACGGCACATAAAAAGAAAAGAACTATTCCCGTCGTAAGAAAAATAGCATCGAGATGATAAATTCCTCTAATTTTATCTGGTGGTTTGCTTTCGTTTGTTTTGTTTTACGGCATATCAACCTGAATGGGTCATTTAATACTGACAACTTTTTTTTTCTGGTAATATTTTTGTTTTGTTAAAAATCTATTTCTGTTAATATTTTTTTCCTAAAAAAAACGTACAGCTGGCAATATTCTTTTTTTCAAAAATTTATTTCTGGTAATAATTTTTTTACAAAGTATTTCTGGTATTAAAATCCATTTTACACTTTTATAATGCTTTTTACCTCAGTTTCGGGGTTAACTATTTGCCCATAGCTGAGACCCTAACAGGTGCTACCACCCCGGAACCTGGGAACACCAGCAATTAAGAGGTGGTTCCACACTTCTCAAAGCCTCCTGATCAGAAGCCTTGCAGTTGGACATAGTTTATCGTCTTACTCTGGATGCGGATGTAGTTTATCGTCATACCCATGACGCTTTATCTGGTGGTAGTGGGAGGCTTATTTTTGACATTTTAAAAAGTGTCTTTGTAAGAATTTTAGGTATTTGGTGACGGGTATGTTTGCGTGAATTCACGACGGCCAGTGTAAGACCAGCATGCAAAGCACCGTCGAGGGTGGACGTCAAACAATAGACAGGTAGGACTTTATCAGAATTGTTGATGGCTGCCGTTGACAGACAGTTGTGGAAAAGAGTTAGTGTGGCTTCTGCCTTCAGATCCGCCCGACGATTACAAAAGTCAAGGGGATGATTATGATGTTTGTGTGTAAGGATTTGATATCTATGCTGTCCATTTTGTTTTTATTCGTGCTGTCTAAGGGTTTCAGTCTATTGATGAGGTCACCGGATTTTTTTATGTGTGCTGAATTGATCGTTCCGAGGAGGGAGTTAAAATTTTAGCTATGGTTTTTGCTAATTTGTGTGTCACGCTGTTTATCCCCGATACAATGCGGCGCATCGGGGTGCCCGGTCTGTGTGTCTTGGGTAGGCCGTAAAGCTTGGATATGGTCGGGTGATATTCTATCAATCTCATTCATGATTTCTCTTCGTTGGTAACTAAATTTCTGGTGGATTTATTGAATTTTTATGTTTCATTCGTCATATTATGTTCTTGAATTTTGTTATAAATATCTGAATCGCTGGGGGAGAAGCTCCATTTTTTCGTTATAAATGTTGGTGCCCAGTAGAGCGGCACCTCCCCATTTTAATAGAATTCGTTTTTCCTTTCAGATAGGACAGAAAAACAATGTACACGTAATATTTATTTTTAAACAATTATTTGTGTTTTTTTTGTGCAATTTTGAAATTTATCCCGTTGCTATTCGTAAGAGATATTTTTCATTTTAGCATCTGTTATTTTTGTATGGATGTTAAAAAGGGAGATAATTCTGAATTACTACCTTTGACTACTCTTCTCTATCGGAACAGTTATATATTTCAATAACTCTTAAATTCAGAATAATTTTAAAAACCCACACTGGGTGCAATTAGACATTTTATAACAAAAGGTCAGAAAATAATAAATGCAATATATTAAAAACAATACTAAATTCTGAGAACTTCAGCCTTGGTTGGCAACCAGTCTAGGAGAAGGTAAACTAAATTCAAAAACAGTGTGTGCCAAACTATTTGTTCGATTTTAAAAACGTGAAAATGGTTTATTTATAAATATTTTTTAAATTATTACAGCATATATATATATATATATATATATATAGTGAACATAGAAGTCAACACTTAGAGGCGACAGTCAGTTTCATGCTAGATGCAATTGTCAGACCACTTTTCAAACAGACTGTCGCCTCTAAGTGTTGACTTCTATGTTCACTTATATATTTACACACGCTCTATCTCTGATATTAACCACTTTATCCCATAAATATCACACCTTAAGACTATATTTCTTTATATATATATATATATAAATATTTATTTAAATATTGTAATATAAATATGTTATAAAATCACTACAAAAATAGCCATTTTGTTTCAACACTCCCGGTGTCTTATCAAGTGATGATGTTCAATGTCGAATAAATGGTTTTAAAAAGTTCCAAATTCGTTCACGATCCTTCGCTAGGGGTAAACGCTGTAACTTAAGTCAGAGTGACCAATCAAAATACAAGTATATGGTGATTCAGAAAAACCGAAAACGAAAAATCCCTGATAATAGCAACCATAATAAGAAAAAGAGATCTAGAAAAATCATATGGTTTACTCCCCCTTTTAATATTATGGTTAAAACTAAATTGGGGCGCCTGTTTCTAAACCTCATAAAAAACATTTCCCCAAATCTGAAACTAACTCACTTAGTAAAATATTTAACCCCAATACTCTTAAGTTAATCTATAGTTGTGCAGATAACCTAGAGAAAATAATTAAAAACATAACAAGAGTCTTCAACAAGTATATGGACTCGGAATGCTTGATAACCCACCAGGTTGCAAGCAGCAATACTAAGCATAAAGACAAATAATAAATTATGTAATTGTAGGAATCCTAATAATTGTCCACTAAAAAATAATTGTTTGACTAGCTCTGTAGTTTATCTTAGTACAATATCAACACTAGAAAACCCCAATATAAAGAAATTTTACATTGGTAGCACCATGAGACCATTCAAGGAACGTTGGCGGGGTCATATGCAATCTTTTAATAACAGTAACTATAAGTATATGACTTCATTATCCAAATACTTTTGGAGTCTGAAAGAAAAAATAAAACACCTAAGGTTAAATGGAAATTGATTAGGAAAGCCCGGACATGTAACTCAATACGCCCGAGGTTACCTATGCCTTAACGAAAAATTTGAAATAATTAGATTTAAAAATAAGACTGATCTTTTAAATCAAAGATATGAACTAACAGTTAACTGTAAACACCGTTTTAAGTTTAACTTATAGAGATCATATACTTTCAATGATGATGATAAGTTAAATTCAATAGACTATTACCTTGGTGCCTGTATTTGTATGTACATATTTGTATGTATATGTGTTTGTATTGTTGGATGTGTGTGTGTATATATATATATATATATATATATATATATATATATATATATATATATATATATAGGGGTATATATATGTTAATAGCTTGTTTAGGAAATTCTAAGAGCACACCTATATATATGTAAGTACGCAGAAATATTTTAAAAGGATGTATGGTGATACTGATACGTGAGATTGCCCGTGCGTGTCGATACACGTATGCCTGTGTAGATGACTGCAGATGTGGAAGAACGTGTGTATATGAAATTTACATGGATATGTTTACGGTGTATGATAGAGCAAGATCCCTGGTGTTGCATTTAAATATCACTCCATATTGACTTAAGGCTAGATTTTGGGTAAGAGAAATTAACAATATGGCAATGGTCGCGGATTGAACTCATGAATGGGGTTCAGGCCGATGGGGATGTCGCCTTGATGGTCAATTAAAACTAAAGGTAAACTTATAATTGGAAAATAAATTTTTTTTAGTGTTTTAAGGTAAATTCTATGAATATTTTTCTAATCGACTATTTCATACCAAAGTGGTTTTTTTTTGTTTTTTTTTAACCTTAACTGACATATAGTTGGATTCCTTAGACCGTTTAAAATTATAATATTTATGAACTCTCAAAGTGAAACAAAAAACAGCGTCCATTTCAAAAAGAAAACTAATAACACTTTATCATAACTTCTTTCTGTTTGTGCCTTTTTGACGTATCCCCCTCCCACAACTTTTGTTAACAGATTTGGGGTGGTTTTCCTCTAAGAGTTTGGGGTTGACAGAATGGGGGTGTTACTTATAACTCGGTAGTGTCTCCCTACCCCCATAACCCCCTTTCACTCCCCCACCCAGTTAGTTTATTTGATTTTTCATGTATATGCGTGTAAATGTAAATGTCTGTTTATATGTTTGATTTATATGTTTGATTTATATACATATGTGTATGCGTACGTAGGTATGTATATGTAAATACGTATGTGTATGGGTACATATGTATGTATTTGTATATATGTGCATGAGGTTCAGGCCGTAGGTGATGTCGCCTTGATAATCAATTACAACTAGAAGTAAACTTATATTTGAGAATAAAATTTGTAGTGTATTAATGTAAATTCTATGACTATTTCTCTAATCAACTATTTCATACCGGATTTTTGGTAATAAAGGTTTTTTTTTTAAGACTAACTAACATATAATTAAATTCCTTGAACCGTTCAAACATTCAAACTTATATAGAAAATTGTGGTACTCATAAACTCCCAAAGTAAAGGAAAAAACAGCGTCCATTCAAAAGAAAATGACACTTTATCACAATTTCTTTATCCCTCTCTCTCTGTGTCTTTTTGACCTATCCCCCTCCCATAAATTCCGTTAACAGATTTGGTGTGTCGGTGCCTGGTTTTCCTCAAAAAAATTTAGGGTGGAGGGAGTCGAAGTGTTGCTCAATCATATCTCTCTACCCCCTTCACACACCCCCATCGATAACCTTGCTTCGTTGTCGGGTTTTCTGAATCACCATATACTTGTATTTTGATTGGTCACTCTGACTTAAGTTACAGCGTTTACCCCTAGCGAAGGATCGTGAACGAATTTGGAACTTTTTAAAACCATTTATTCGACATTGAACATCATCACTTGATAAGACACCGGGAGTGTTGAAACAAAATGGCTATTTTTGTAGTGATTTTATAACATATTTATGTTATAATATTTAAATAAATAATTATATCAGCTCTACTCTGTATTGAGCACTCTTTAAAGAATAATAATTGTTGGTTATTGGAATTTACTCCGTATCCCACACTTGGGTATATAAATATATATATATATATATATATATATATATATAAGTGCGTGAGTATGCGCTTAAAAATTACTATATTAATGAGGGCAGAGTGTTCAATATCGGGAAGGGAGCGTTTGTAGATTATAAATAGTTTCCATCCTGGATATGAGAATAATCTACATCTAGCATCAAGGCCTTTGAAGGTTTTGAGAAGCGTGGAACCACCTCTTAATTGTTGTTGTTCCCAGGTCCACCCTGACCTCGGGTGGTAGCACCTGTTAGGGTCCCGGCTATGGGCAAACTAGGGTCAAAACATTATGAAACTATAAAAATACATTTTCATCATAAAAAATTATTAGCAATACATTTTTGTGAAAAAAAATATCAGAAATACATTTTTGTGAAAAAAAATATCAGAAATAAATTTTTGTGAAAAAAAATATCAGAAATAAATTTTTGTGAAAAAAAATATCAGAAATACATTTTTGTCCTACAATTTCTTAAACCAAACTGTATTCCAAAATATAAATGAAACGAAGCTACAACAAAACACACATATCACTGCCTCTAGTAATTAAGTCCGCAGAAACATGTATACGTACAAAAGCTGAGTATAATCTACCATGTATTCAGCTGTGAAAGCAGAATAATATATATCACATTTTTATTACTTCAAAGCTCTCAAAGAAATTAATTGGCCTATAAGGAGTTGAAATATCGTTAATTAAAGAAAAAAAAAATAGTGTTCACATAAAGTCAACACTGTATGATGCCTGACAATTTTATACCGTAAGTGATCATCAGACCATATCTGATAACCAGTATTAATCTCTCTCTCTCTCTCTCTCTCTATATATATATATATATGGGATGTTTAGGTTTTGAAATTGTGTATTTGCTAATAGCAGCACTAACTAATCATCCTTCCCACTATTTAAAATGCTTTTTCAATGGTGTCATTTTCTTCCCATTTAAATGCTTCTTCTGATTTATCATTTGATAAGTAATCTTTGTAAATATCTAAAAATTAATAGGAAATAATTGTGCTTACGTTTGTACATAGTATATATTGTAATGTACATTTATTGTCGTCTTGACATGGAAAATATGTTAAATATTCCTAAGAAAATTTGGAGGGGTACTTAAAATTAATTGAGCTTTAACTGGGAGAGAGTCTCTTTTTATGTAGCCAGCGACTGAAGGAAGTGCGAGGCGGTTGTTAAATACGCAAACAGGGAGGAGGGAGAGAAAGATTGATATGACTAAAATAATGATAAAAAATATACGAATGTTTGGGGTTTGAGCAAAACAAGTGAAAAGTTGTAAGGAATGAAGAGAAGAGGTTAGAAAGGAAAAGAAAGAAGAAGCGAGAAAAAAGAAGAAGAAGAAGAAGAAGAAGCGGGAAAAAAGAAGAAGAAGAAGAAGAAGAAGCGGGAAAAGAAGAAGAAGAAGAAGAAGAAGCGGGAAAAGAAGAAGAAGAAGAAGCGGGGAAAAAAGAAGAAGAAGAAGAAGCGGGGAAAAAAGAAGAAGAAGAAGAAGCGGGGAAAAAAGAAGAAGAAGAAGAAGCGGGGAAAAAAGAAGAAGAAGAAGCGGGGAAAAAAGAAGAAGAAGAAGAAGCGGGGAAAAAAGAAGAAGAAGAAGAAGCGGGGAAAAAAGAAGAAGAAGAAGAAGCGGGAAAAAAGAAGAAGAAGAAGAAGAAGCGGGAAAAAAGAAGAAGAAGAAGAAGCGGGGAAAAAAGAAGAAGAAGAAGAAGCGGGAAAAAAGAAGAAGAAGAAGAAGAAGCGGGAAAAAAGAAGAAGAAGAAGCGGGGAAAAAAGAAGAAGAAGAAGAAGCGGGGAAAAAAGAAGAAGAAGAAGAAGCGGGAAAAAAGAAGAAGAAGAAGAAGCGGGAAAAAAGAAGAAGAAGAAGAAGCGGGAAAAAAGAAGAAGAAGAAGAAGCGGGAAAAAAGAAGAAGAAGAAGAAGCGGGAAAAAAGAAGAAGAAGAAGAAGCGGGAAAAAGAAGAAGAAGAAGAAGCGGGAAAAAGAAGAAGAAGAAGAAGAAGAAGCGGGAAAAAAGAAAAAGAAGAAGAAGAAAAAGAAGAAGAAAAAGAAGAAGAAGAAGAAAAAGAAGAAGAAGAAGAAAAAGAAGAAGAAGAAGAAAAAGAAGAAGAAAAAGAAGAAGAAGAAAAAGAAGAAGAAAAAGAAGAAGAAGGAGAAAAAGAAGGAGAAAAAGAAGAAGAAGAAGCGGGAAAAAAGAAGAAGAAGCGGGAAAAAAGAAGAAGAAGCGGGAAAAAAGAAGAAGAGGGAAAAAAGAAGCGACAAAGAAGAAGAAGGAGAAGAAGAAGCGGGAAAAAAGAAGGAGGAGAAGAAGAAGCGGGAAAAAAGAAGAAGGAGAAGAAGAAGCGGGAAAAAAGAAGAAGGAGAAGAAGAAGCGGGAAAAAAGAAGAAGGAGAAGAAGAAGCGGGAAAAAAGAAGAAGGAGAAGAAGAAGCGGGAAAAAAGAAGAAGGAGAAGAAGAAGCGGGGAAAAAAGAAGAAGGAGAAGAAGAAGTGGGGAAAAAAGAAGAAGGAGAAGAAGAAGTGGGAAAAAAGAAGGAGAAGAAGAAGTGGGAAAAAAGAAGAAGGAGAAGAAGCGGGAAAAAAGAAGAAGGAGAAGAAGCGGGAAAAAAGAAGGAGAAGCGGGACAAAGAGCAAAGAAAGGGAAAAAGAGCAAAGAAAATGAATGAATAGAAAAAACGAAGGTATAGGTGATAGTGAGAAGAGAAAAAAACGAAGGTAATGAATAAGTATAAACAAGTTACAAAAACGAATAGGAAATATAAAAAGCAGGAAAGTATACGAAAAGGATAAAAAAGAAAAGAAAGGATAAAGGTAAAACGAGAAAAGAAAAAGAGAGGAGGAGACGAGAAAAGAAAAAGAGAGGAGGAGACGAGAAAAGAAAAAGAGAGGAGGAGACGAGAAAAGAAAAAGAGAGGAGGAGACGAGAAAAGAAAAAGAGAGGAGGAGACGAGAAAAGAAAAAGAGAGGAGGAGACGAGAAAAGAAAAAGAGAGGAGGAGACGAGAAAAGAAAAAGAGAGGAGGAGACGAGAAAAGAAAAAGAGAGGAGGAGACGAGAAAAGAAAAAGAGAGGAGGAGACGAGAAAAGAAAAAGAGAGGAGGAGACGAGAAAAGAAAAAGAGAGGAGGAGACGAGAAAAGAAAAAGAGAGGAGGAGACGAGAAAAGAAAAAGAGAGGAGGAGACGAGAAAAGAAAAAGAGAGGAGGAGACGAGAAAAGAAAAAGAGAGGAGGAGACGAGAAAAGAAAAAGAGAGGAGGAGACGAGAAAAGAAAAAGAGAGGAGGAGACGAGAAAAGAAAAAGAGAGGAGGAGACGAGAAAAGAAAAAGAGAGGAGGAGACGAGAAAAGAAAAAGAGAGGAGGAGACGAGAAAAGAAAAAGAGAGGAGGAGACGAGAAAAGAAAAAGAGAGGAGGAGACGAGAAAAGAAAAAGAGAGGAGGAGACGAGAAAAGAAAAAGAGAGGAGGAGACGAGAAAAGAAAAAGAGAGATGAGAAAAAAGAAGGTACACGAAAAAGTAGACAAGAATAGATCAGAAAGAGAAAATGAACATGAGAAATATAAAGAAGGAATAACGTCAAATTGTTTAAGTCAGAAAAAGAGGACTCAGTTGATAAAATAGAAAGAATAAAAACGAACGGAAAGAGAGAGGAAACGAAAAGTGAAAAGATAGAGAAATAAAGAGGAAAGGAAGTAGCTAAGGGTGAGAGAAGAAAGTCAAAGAAAAGATAGAGAGAGGGAGAGAGAGATCAAAAGTCAGAGAAAGAAAAAAAAAAGGCAAATAGAAACGGAATAATAGGAAAAGTTAAAACAACATAAAAAAAGAAAGAAAAAAAAGAAAGAAAAAAAAAGAAACTGTAGTTGGGCAGAAATTAAAATCTGTTTCCTTAAACGGCTCTATTTCACAAGCTGTTATTGCACATATTCAACCGAGAAAAGTGTTTAGCCAGCAGAAAATATTCTCTTCTGACTTGCCATTCCTTTCAGTAGAGTTTCCTTGCATTTTTCTTCAACTGTTTCTTCGAGTAATCCTGACAATCGTAAGGAATAATTCAAGGAACAAGCAGACGAGAAGCTGTCACGTACAGTCACGAGGGACAGTGTTTACACGTGGTTGAATTATGTGATGCTGTCGCAACCAATCAGAAAACACATCCTACTTTGAAACTTATCCCCCAAAAACCAGCTGACCGAAGGCTGGCCTTCATGTGGTCATTTGGGGTCCTGCAGGAAAGTTCACAAAGATGGACATGACGTTAACTGCTCGTACTACTAGAAGGTAAGTGTCGTAGTCTCTTACTTTTAGATTTAAAAAAGAAAGAAAGAATAAGGTAAAAAAAAAAAAAAAAAAAAAGAAAAGGGTAATAAAACTCCCTATTACATACGAGAGAAGTAGTATTAAAAAAAAAAAAAAAAAAAAAAAAAAAAAATGAACCCTTGAATTGATAGACAGGCAACAGTGGGGAAATATTTTATGGGAAGTTAGAAAAGATGCTGACTGCTGCTAACAAACCCAAATTTGATATCCAATTCGAGCAGACAGCACACATCCACACACGCAGAAGAGACAAAAATTCAGAAAATACAATTCCGACTGAAGTTTATTTTTCGGCTTACTACACTAGCGTTTTATTGTTAGTTTAACGAGTGTCTTTGTCGGACGGCCTTCCTCAAAAAGTTGTCATACACGATAAAAAAAAACAACAACAACAACAAAAAACTTTATAATCGTTGTTTTTTTTCTATTAATTCGGATGTCTGGATCTTGAAAAGAAGACTTTAAACTTTAAAGAACGAACGAAAGCAAGCAAGAAAGAAAAGACAAGAGAAAATTTCAAACTGACTGGAAGGGTGGGTGGGGATTGCTTTCTAATTTTGTCGAGGATTTCCAACTTTGGAAAACAACATAAATAAACCAAAGCAGAAATGAGGCCATTTTCGACAAAAAATGTTCTTTTTGTTTTGCAACCTCGATAACAAATTCGTTTTTCGCTAGTCGACAAGATGATTTATTTTATTTTACCTTTTCTTTCTTTTTTTTGTCGCTTGTAAAATATGAACGCCTGTGTTTCATTTCATTCAAACAATAGAAAAACTTGATAAGTGTGAATGAGAGAAAACAGTAAAGAGATGAGAACAGTTATCATCATTACCACTATGATAATTATTATATTTCATGCATTTGTATATTCACACAAGATGTCTGGTGGTTGTCGCTGAAGGCGGAATGACAACAAGACCCCCCCCCCAAATCTTCAGAACCTTTCTCAGGAGCCCTGCAACCTCTTCTTCAGATTAAAAAAAAAAAAATGAATTCCATGTTTCTTCTGAACGAAGGGGAACCTCGGTCTCCAAAAATTAATTTTCTTTCATTGTCCGTAAATTATTTTGGAGAATGACACTCGAGTGGTTTCCCGGTGCTATCACCACCCGATACAATTCAAATTATTATTTCTCTGTGGTTTACTCGAAATGACACGATCGTTTTTCTGAAACTTTCTTCTATCATTGTTAGTAATGACATCAGATCTTTTGATTCAGATTTTTGTTGTTCGTTTCAATTTCAAAGCCCTAGATTTTTTTCTCTCTCTAAGAGAATTACTTGTTTTTCCTGAACTATCAGTTTACAATTATGCTTAAATTCCAAGCGTGTTTGTCAGTGAAACGATTTGCCGAAGCGAGGAGCTAATGCGAGAGTTGTTTGGGAATTGTGATTAAAATTACAGGTGGTTTCAAGAAATAATCTTTTAACTTTAGATTGGCTTTAGTGATTTTTATCGACTTTAGACGACAGTTCTTTTACGTGCCGTGTCCTTTCAGGCCGTGAGCGATCATGACTCTTTTGCTGCTCTTAGCAATTAGTCTTTTTAATATATTTCCCCACTCCCTGTTCTGCCATCCATTTACACAAGCCAATTAATTTGTAAATGGATTTGTTTTTAAATTCGATATTATTTATTATTGCAATAAGAAATAATGTCGGATTAAAAACAAATCCATTTAGAAAATAACTGTATTTACGTTTCGGGTACGATAATGAACCTAGTAAAGGAAGATGTGGAGGACGATGGTCTCCTACGTCCTGAAGAGACACAGCACATAAAAGAAGAAATATACATTCGAAAAATCCTAAATCTTTTGATTCGGATTTTTGTTGTTCATTTCAATTTCAAAACCCTAATTTTTTTTTCTCTCTAAGAGAGTTACTTGTTTTTCCCGAGTTTACAATTATGCTTAAATTCCAAACTTCTTCAGAATTTTCTCAGGAGCCCTGCAACCTCTTCAGATTAAAGAAAAAATTAATACTATGTTTCTTCTGAACGAAAGGGAACCTGGCTCTCCAAAAATTAATTTTCTTTCATTGTCCGTAAATTACTTTGGAGAATGACACTTGAGTGGTTTCCCGGTGCTATCTCCACCCAATACAATTCTAATTAATATTACTCTGTGGTTTACTAACTAGGTAACTGAGACTTACCTTACCATGACCTTCTCGTGTGGCCTAATTGGTAAGAGTAAACTATGGTTGTAAAAGAAAGACAAGACAGATTCGATTATGGTAAGAGGTACATTTTTCTTTAGTGAAGCTGATAGTATTTTCACTAAATTCTGTTTGAATTTCTAGAATGAGGAGTTATTTATACTATTTAAATTCGTGCTATTGTCCCCATCTTTGTTGTTATCACAACGTTTCGGCCGTTGTGCACGCCGGCCTTTCTCAGGTGTAGATCGATCTGGGTAACCTACGGAGAATTCGGAACTGAATCCTTTATTTAATCTCTGGAGGTAGGACTCTTCTCGTTCCACTGCCATACCTCATCTTGTTCTTATTTTTATTTAGTTCAGTTATTGCTCGCCCGCTTCTAGTGAGAGCAAGTACACATTGCCCAACCCACAACGATGGCCTAGTGGATTAAAGCGTTGTTTTTTTTTAAAATTTCGTGACAGTGACTGCGAATTCAGTCCCTAGCCGGACAGTGTGTACTTGCACTCAGTGCAAACGGGTGAGTAATAACTGAAGAATATTAACTTTCGAGATACAAGATATGTTTTACGGACTATCAACCTTTTGCAGGTTATTTAAAGTCAGAAGATATTTGCAGATTGTCAGAGTATTTTGTAGATAAGGATTTACTGATACACGTTCTACTAATTAACCCATAGAGGGGCACAAAAGAGGTTGATTTATAACGTTTCCAAGAGTATTTGTGCGTAAGTGAATATAGCGACCAGATTGAACTTCGAACTTCAAAAGACATAGGGATACATTTATTACATGTGTGTGTGTGTGTGTGTGTGTGTGTGTGTGTGTGTGTGTGTGGAGACAAATAGCTTTTTTTATTTAGATATATACAGGGTGTCCTTAAAGTTCGTGTGCACTTCAAAAAAATTTATAACTTTATTTGTATTTGCGATAGAAATAATCTGTAAAAAACTTTATAAAGTTTAATGTACCTAATTTTAAGTATAGCTAAAATAACTAATGTGATTTCAGGCATTACTGTAAATCAGTTGGCAAATATTTTCCGTGAACTGCAAAATCGTATTACCCTTTTTATTGCTAATGATGGAGGACATGTGGAAACTTAAATAAAATTTCAATAAAACCTTAAAAAATATAGATTTACTTCATTCTAATCCTTTTTACGAATTATTTCTATCGCAAATAAAGTTATAAATGTTTTAAAGTGCACACGAACTTTATGGACACCCTGTATTTTATATAAATAGATTTTTATTTTATTTTACAAGAACCCAGTACTAGACTGGCAACAAAGTCTCATCAGTTTAAAGTTAAATTGGTTATATGTAACCGCAAGTTCTATGCTAACAGTTTCTTCTCTCGCACTTCTCGCTTGTGGAAATATTTTCCGGCTCAATGGATTTCCAACCAACTTTAATTTACAAAAATTTAAATGCAATGTCAATCGCTATCTACCGTCCTCCTGATTAATCTTCTTTTGTTCTTGCTCCTGAGTAATGTTTGTGCACACTCAGTAACCCCTTATGTCTGAGTGACTTTAACTGCTTTGCTTGGGGTGATGCCGATTAAAAAAAATATCAGTGAGACAAAACGTGATTCACGCGAGAGACAACAGAAAGTTTGATATTTACTTTAACGGTATCATCACAGAAATTGGATTCATTCAATTCAGTTTTTTTATTTATATTTTACATATCAGAAATTGTTTCAGTATTAATTTAGAAATTTAGAGACAAATTGAAATAACCCGCTCGCATAGTCTTCAGAGGAGATTAATAGATTATTATGGCATTTACAATATCTTCATCCGAATAAGAAAATGCTATAGTCTTTCTTGTAATGAGAAATAAAGTGACTATGTAGGCATTAGGCTTTTACGTGAGTTCGCGTTCTTGCCACCCCCTCCCAACATCACACACATTTGAACAAGTTTTATTAAATTCAACCAAGGCCACTCAGTAAATTTTTTTATGGTAAGTTTTCAATTTTTGAATAAAATATACATCTGGATCAAAATTCGCAGATTGCGACAACTATCAGAAAGATGAAATTTAAATTTTTAATTATTGCATTATTCCAAAATTTCAACACATCAGCAGATAGCTATTAATGCCAACAACTGAGCACAACCAGTTATTAATTTAAAAAAAAATTAGTAATTAATGTATAATACTATCCATAATTACATATACAAGAATGTCGTTTTTGATAAAAGTTTTAAAAAATAACGTAAAAAAATACGTAAAAAGAAATGCATATATTGTCGAAAATTCCCTTTTTCACAATATACCTATTTTTCCTAATGCTTATTACCTAAACAATAATAACACCGAATAATTTTTGAAACATTAAAGTATATTTAATCACATCTCCCTGTCGCGATCTATGAATAAACAAACTGATCAATGTTTTTGTTCTGTTGCAAGTACTTTCGACATTATCTGTCAAATATATATATCTATACATCTATGTGTATATCTATCTATCTAACCATCTGTGTGTGTGTGTGTGTATATATATATATATATATATCTCCATTCATCCATGTATATATATATATATATATATATATATATATATATATATATATATATATATATATATATAAATACACTTAAAGCCTGCATCCTGAAGATCACTACAACAAACAGTATCTCGTCACTTCACTAAAGAGTCAAGATTAGAATAAATATCTGCTCATATCTACGTATATAGCTCCTTCAATTAAAGTGACCTTGTGTCAATTTTTTTTTCTCATTGGGGAAATAACTCAGTATTTTCCCAGCAATTCGTAATCAATTTCAGCTGTTTTTACATTCAAGTGCTTCATTTGCTTACGTTTTCGAATGTATGGGAGGGAAACCTATTTCACGAAGTTTTACCAATTTTTATGTAAAATCATCCGCATCAGTGGAGATTGCCAAGAGCCTGTAGGATAGCGGCTACCATCCCCACCAAGTGGATAAAAAAAAATACACACACAGAGGTGATTCAGGTTTGAACCCTGCCGAAAGATAGATTATTGATTAAAACTCTCGAATGGCCAGGCTGGTAGGCGTTAATTACACAGTGTAAAAACAAAAACAAGATGTCTACGCAAACAAATCTATACGATAAATATAACATCTCTCTCTTATTATATATATATATATATATATATATATATATATATATATATATATATATATGTGTGTGTGTGTGTGTGTGTGTGTGTGTGTGTGAGAGAGAAATGGAAAATCCTTTAAACGACGCATTTCGCCGACGTAACTTGTTTCCGCTTGGCTTCTTCAGATTGACATAAAAGACAAAACTGTGTATAAGGAAAATGTGATAGGATCTTTGGGAGTACACACAGTTTTGACTTTCATTCCAGACTGAAGGAACCTAAGCTAACTCACATCATATCGGCGAAACGAGTCGTTTAAAAGCTTTTCCACTTTGTCTCATTATCTCCACCTTTGTTTCGGATACTGTTATATATCCTACAAACACGCATGTATGAAATGAACCAGAGAAGCGAGAACAGTTTATCAGATAAAGTAAAAAAAAGTATTCAATAATATTCAAAATGTTTACGTGTTCAACTTAAAAAAAAAATTAAAAAGAAGAAAATAAATAAGAAAAAAATAAAAAAAATGTGGAAATTATCTCCCCTTGCGACCGCTTGCGCAATTCACATGACTGATAGTTTCTGTTTATGTGCGTTTTTTCGGGCTGTCACATATCTACGAATGGCCCAAACTGTTTTCCTAGAGCCAATATCTTACCTAGAAAATATAGTCGATTCTGCTATTATAGCCAAAAGAGAGAAAATATGGTTTGGTTTATTTTGATTGACGGCATATCAACCTCAATGGATTATTTAATGCCGACAATATTTTTTATTGCTGGTAATTGTTTTGTCAAAAATCTGTTTCTGGTAATATATTTCCTTCAAAATTGTATTGCTGGCAATAATTTAAAAAAACAAAAAACAATGTTGGTAATAGTTAACTATTTGCCCATAGCTCCGACCCTAACAGGTGATACCACCCCGGGTCAGGGTGGATCTGGGAACACCAGCAATTAAGAGGTGGTTCCACGCTCCTCAAAGCCTCCTGACCAGAGGCCTTGCTGCTGGACGTAGTTTAACGTCTTACCAAGGACGCGGATGTAGTTTAACGTTTTATCCAGGACGAAGAAAATATGGATACATACAATTCTAAGGGTATTTGTAGGAAAGTGAACATAAACTAGACGGGAAATCAAACTCTGCTCGTCCATGTCCATTTCTGGACTGCTAACAACTACACCACTCAACGTGAAAAGTATAGACGATTCTTTCAGTTAAACACCTTCAGTGTTGAAGTCACTCTAGCTGATAACAGTGGCATACTCGGATACGAGTGTCTGCTCCATTTCTTACTTTTTATGTGCCATGTCCTTTCAGGACGTAGGCGATCATGGCTCTCCACCTTCCTCTATCCCTTGCAGCTCTCAACAAGTTCCTTCCCTCTGCAACCTCTCCCAGACCACGTTCTGTCATCCACTTGCTTAAGCCCGCTAGGTATGTCATGCATTGGTTCGCTTGTCTCTTTTCCAATATTCGACCCGTAAGTAAATAAAATTGAATATTCGGGGTGAGTATCGAGCCTCTGTAACAAAAACAGAATATACATATTTCTCATTTGTGGAAAAATGTTTTCAGTGCA